>JABUQX010021017.1:17500-19715 GCA_015478945.1 Trachelipus rathkii | reverse complement strand
CAAACAATCAAAATAAACCTATGAAAATTGTATGAAACAATCAAAAAACCTTACTTCCATATCAGAAGATCAAACCATAGCGGACGTTCACACATAAAATCTGCGCGACGAACGAGCTCAAGCCAATCCTTTCTCGTCTAAGCGAAGACATCGATGAAGAAACAACAGCGCAAAAATCGCCTCAATAGGAACCTAACTTTTGGTTGAAAAATTTTTTCTAACAGAAGCCTACCGCCAGCGCATACAACATCTTCACAAATCTCCTTTCCTGTGTAAGTATACACACCCTCGCCTACATGCACGCTGATGTACGAAAATCGAATTTAGAAATGAAAAGAAAAAACAAAGAGCCTTTAATCCAAAAAGAATCTCCATCCCCCTTCCCCCACCAAGTAGTGGAAAATACTTTAAAAATTCAACGTAGAACACGAATCAGAGAAAATATATCAAGGAATAAACTAAAAACCACTTTAAATCTGAAATTCAAAAAGACTCACTACTACCACTACTACTACAATAATAATAATAATAATAATAATAATAATAATAATAATATAATAATATAATAATAATAATAATAATAAATAAAAATAATAATAATAAATAAGAATATAAAATAAAGAATACTAAAAAAAAAATCTAAAATTAATAAAATAAAAGATAGTGTTAAAAGTGAAGACGCTGGAAATTATCAATAAAAATGAAAAAAAAAAGTAAAATAAAAATGAAACGTGTTACTTTTTTACATACAAACGTAAAATTTCTGTACATGGCTTAGCATGCGCCATCTTGTGTTAAAATTAACAACTAATTCAGATAAAAATATCGAGTTAAAAAGATTACCAAAATAATACAAATGCTATTTCAAAAAAAAAAAAAAAAATGAAGCAAAAACGGCAAATTGTAAATTAAAGGTTTCAAAAAAATTGGGAGGTTTTATCTTTGTTTCTATTATCTCTTGTTTGCCTGTCATTATCCATTTATTGTATTATATAATGAGTACTATGGAGTCCTGAAAGATTTTTCAGAGTAACCAAAAATTTTCAACAGCAATGACTCCCAACCATGATTGCCATCTACGCATATAAGATAAATATGCAAACTACACAAAATATTATCTAATACAGATCAAAATAAATAAATATTAAATTTAAAATAAACATTACTTCAATTATAGTTAATAATTCATTATTTAAAACGTGTTAGCTAACGATAATATCAAAGAAGTTTAAAAAAGAAAATTTTTTTTTGTTATTATATATCATGACGGAAGAATGTCGGTGGAATTTCCATGCAAGCCGCTCGACCGACAAAGACTGACGAGTCGTATGTTGGAAAAGTCGGTCTGTAACAAAATTTTAAGCCGATATTTCTTACGTTATGATATACGAAGTAAACAGGATATTTTCGAACAAAGTAGAGGAAAATTGCGGAGACAAGGACACTGAAATTCCAAAGTCATGAATTTGGAAAACAGAGTTACCATTGTTTCCCAAAATTTGAATCTCTTTTTTCGTGAATATCTTGTCAGCTTTTCAATAAATCTCAATCCATCACGAGAGTCTTAAAAATTCCTTAAAAATAAAATAATAAAATTACCATCAAAAATAACTATTATGTTGAATGATTATGATCTTATTAAAAATTAGAAAGTTTCTTCGGTGATCAATGTATTTGCTGAAAATTAAACTGTGATTTATTTTAAACGACTTTTCAAAATTGAAAGTTCGAGGAATAAAAGCCCCTACGGTACGAACCCTCAGAACGATAGAAAATGTAATCGAAATGGGTCACTAAAATATTTCTAAAAATATATTGAATTTTTATATAGAGGAAAGTAAACATTTTTAATATCCTTTCGTGAATCAATTGCATTAAAAAGATATTCTCTGTTTCAGAGAAAATTATATATTTTTGTCAAAGATGATTAAAATTTGGTTAAAGAAAACATTTGTCAAAGCAACAGAGCTCTAACGAGACTTGCTATAACTATCTAATTGTTCATATAAAAGCTAGCGACGCGCCATTAGCGTAGGGTAAAAATGCAAATTCTAAACTGTATAGCGAGAGGTTCCTCGTAAAATTTATAAATATGTAATTCAGATTATGCCGCATGATAATATTAAGACTCATTTTCTTTTCTTTTTTCAAACATCTTACTCTTGTAGACAAAAATCTTTCTTTTAATATTAAAATGATCAGAAAATATTAAGAG
>JABUQX010021017.1:0-12500 GCA_015478945.1 Trachelipus rathkii | reverse complement strand
CCTCCGCCGCCCAAACGTCCTAACCACCCTCTTCTCCATTCTCTCAGATGTCCAAACCATCTAAACATTCCCTTCTCCGCTCTTCTCACCAAACCATTTTCAATCACATCTCTCTCTTATCACCCTTATTCCCTAATCCTCTCTCTCTTGCATAACCCCACACCGGCTTTCAACCCTGTATATCTTCAAACAGCTTAGCTTCTTCTTCTACCTAGCATTCCACCCAGATGTTCCACACCCATATAGTACCGCTGGAACACATATTTTTCAAACATACTTATCTTAAGTTTATGGATAAATCACCCCTTTCATAATTCCCTAGACCACTCAATGCTCTCATTCCTTCCCCTACTCTGTGATCTATCTCTTCCTTCAGCCTCCTTTCCTTACCAAATCCATCCCTAAATATCTGAAACCCTTTACTTTTTCTAATACTACACCTCCTACTCTAATCTCTAAACCCCATCCCTATCTGCTTTCATCCTCCCAAACACAACACTTTTACTCTTTCATGGGTTTTCCTAAAGACCCTTTGGTCACAACGCCTCTCAACTCCTTCACAAATACTACCAGCCTCTTGAATTCGTTCGCCACTAAGGGCATATCATCCGCAAATAGTTCATGTTTCACTTCCATCTATCACCCCTATCCATCAATCCACCGCCTCTCCCCCCCTCATCATTCTCTGCAGACACTTCTCCAATAAATAAATTGAAAGCACGGTGACAATTACAGCATCCCTATCTTAACCTCTCTTTACCCCAAAGCATCTTCACTCTCCCCCCCTAATACTCTCACACACATTCTGCTATTCCTAAAAAGGGGCCCTAAAATACCTTTAACTAATTTACCCCCTACTCCAAATTCCTCCAGCACCTTCCATAATTCCCCCCTCTTCACTCTATCATATGCTTTCTCCAGATCAAGAAAACACCCGTACACTTTCCCTTTCCTTTCTATACCTTTTCTCCACAAGCATCTTCATCGTGAATACTTGATCCACACACCCCTTCTTCCCTCCATAAATCCTCCTTGTTCTTCCCAATCTCTCCTCCGTTAAATCTCTCACCCTCTCACTTAGTATTCTCCATACACTTTCCCTACTACACTCAAAAGACAAATACCTCTTTAATAATTCCCACACTTCATCCTATCCCCTTTCCCTTTTATACAGGAACCAAAACAACCATCCTTCCCAATCCTGTGGAACTCTCCCTCCTCAACATAATTATTAACCTATACAGCCATTCCCTCCCACCCCTCTGCTCCCATCTGTAACATTTCCATACTCCCACCATCTAGACCTGTGGACTTTCCTTTTTTTCCTTTAGTTAACGCCCTAATAATTTCATCCATTTGTATTTCCAAAACCCCTTCCTGCCCCACTTCCCCCCCCCCCCCACCTCTTTTAAATCATCCTCCTCTCTCCCCCCCATTTCCTTCAATAATCCTCTCAAATATTCCCCCCTCTTTTCCTCACCCTATCCTCCCCTCCTATCCATTCCCCTTCCCCTCCCTTAACCCTCTCCCCTAACCCCTCCATCTTCTTCCTTTTCTTATTCACTTCTTTCCAGAATATCTTGCTCCCTGATTCAAAATTTTCTGTCACTTTTTCTACACCATTCATTATTTGCATTTCTCTTCGCCCTCTCCACCGCCCTCTTTGCTGCCACTCTAACCCTTCTATATTCCTCCCAGCTTTCCCTTCTCCTATTCCCCAACCATTTCACATAAACCTCTTTTTTCTTTTTCACCAACTCTCTCACCTCCTCACTCCACCATCCACTTCCTTTCCTTCTACTTGCTCCCACCTTTTTTACTCCACATATCCTTCTGGCCTCTTCACAAATTGTCTCTTTAAATCTCATCCACTCCTCCTCCACTTCCCTAATTTCCGTCCCTCTCACGTCCCTCCACTTATCTCCATACCCCCTCATAAACTCCTCCTACACATTGCGTCATCTAATTTTTCACCTTTGACTTGTCTATTCTCCTCTTACTTTCTCTTTCCCTAACCGTTACCTCTCCCCCTCCCTTAATCTAGCAACCACCAAATAGTGATCAGATAACCCGCCTACCTGCCCTTCTGATACATTTACATCTAGTAAATCTGCCCCTATCCTTTCTATTTATACACACATATTCAATATCGCCCTCCCCCCCGTCTATCTCCACTCTTCATGATAATACTTATGAATTTTTCACTGTTCTTGCAACCAAGTATTCCCGATCTCATTCCTTCTATCAACACACAATTCTAACAGACTTTCTCCATTATCATTCCTCTTCCCCTACCCCAAATGGACCTATAATTCTCCCCATCTCCTCTCTTCCCACTCCTGCATTCAAATCCCCTAATAAACAAATTTTATCATTTACCCCGAAACTTTCCCAACATTCATTCAACTCACTCCAAAATCTTTCTCTCTCCTCCTCCCTCGTTCCATTTACTGGTGCATACGCGCATATAAAAACCCACATTTCACCCCCAAATTTCACTTTTACCCACATTATTCTCGAACTCACCTATTTGCACATTTTTACCTTACCCCACAACTCTTTTCTCATAACTATTCCTACCCCTTCCCTCGCCCTCACTCTCTCGTTCACCCCGGAAATCATACCCTTAAATTTTCCAAAGTCCATCTCCTTCTTATCCTTTCAGTTTTGTTTCTGTCAACCCTAGCATATCCAACCTTTTTTCTTCGAACATTAAGCCCACTTCTTCCCTTTTCAGATCCTCATTTATCCCTCTCACATTCATACAACCCACTCGAATCTAATCTCTTTTACCCATCCTACTCTTACTCCCCCTTACCCTTTTATCTTTTATATATATATTTATATATATATTACTTATATATATATATATATAATATATAAATTTAATATATTATTTAATAAATTAATTTTATTATTTTTAATAAATATATATATATATATATTTTATGTTTATATTATATATAATATATATATATATATATAATATATATATAAATACTATATATATAATTATATATATATATATATATATATAAAAATTATTATATATATATATATATATATATATTAATATACTATATATATATATATATATATAATATATATATATATATATATATATAATATATATATATATTATATCTCTATATGTTTATATATATATATTATATATATATAATATATATATATATATATATATATATATTATATATATTATATATATATATAATATATATTATTTATGTTTATATATAATATATATAATATTATATATATATTTATATATATTATTATATATATAATATATAATATATGTATATTATATATATATATATATATAATATATTATATATATATATATATAATATATTATATAATAATATATATATATATATATTGTATTTAAACTGTTGTATTCAAGCGTATTTGTATTCCACTTACTTTGTATTCAAGAGTTCTAATATTTATATTTATATATATACTTATATATATATAAAATAAAATAATTACTCCCAAATGGATTGGTTGCCAGAAATTTCCTATTTGCCGTAATATATGAAGCATATAATTTCTTTATTGGTCGAGGGCTTTAATAATAATAATTAACCTAAATTTAAGTTTTAAAATAGTTTTACAAAATAAAAGTATTTGATAATAATAACTTTCTAATAATAATATTTAAAAGTAATAATTATGATAGTACCTTCACAGTTATTATTACTATTGAAATCTGGCAACCCATCGATTTGGGTGTAGTTAATCTTTACCTGATCCTATTATAATATATATATATATATTATATATGTACAGTTGTAATAATATATATATTAATATACTATATATATATATATATATATATTATATACTATATATATATATATATATATAATTCTAAAACTCCAAAAGGTAGGAAAAATTTATTATTTCAGCAAATATTACGATAATAAAAACTGAGAGGGGAAGATCCAAGTTTAAAGTTTACAGGAAACCTACAAGCACCAAAAATCACGTTCATTTTTTTCAAACCATAATATTAATATAATATAAAAAGTAGCACTTGTCATACATTCTTTTTTTAAGAGCCTTAAAAATATGTAGTCCTGAATTTCTTGACAATGAAATTCTAACAATAAGAAATCAATTTTGGGCATTATGCTACCCAAAATAATTTATCTCAAAGGCGTTATCTAAAGCCAAGAAAACTTTTTAAAATTCTACAAAATCAAAATTTAAAATAGAAAATATATCAGTTCTTCCGACTGAACCTTCTGCTACAGTCGTTTCTTCCTAGCAATATTCAAATTGCTACTAAACAATATAACAACATTCGCAATATTGTTTTCACAAAGCATAATTGTAATGCATGGTGGAGTGAAGAATTAGAGACTATTTAAATGCAAAGGAAAAAAAGAAGTATTTGCAAGACATTTAGCTTTTAATAGCCAGGAAACATGGGAGGAAAATCAGAGTGTGCCAATTGAAATTAAAAAAAAGTAAAAGCTGCACAAAGAAGGGTGTATGAAAGGTGGAGTGGAAATATTGTAGAAAACTATTGGCAAAGAAGTAAACCATTTTGGAAGATGAAAAAGGTTCGAAATAAAAAGGAAGATATTATAAATAGTATAAAAACTCTGATTTGGAATATGGGTCAGGATGATAAGGAAGTTGAAGAAAGATTGAGAGAACATTTCAAGAGAGGAATTATTAAATGTTGGAAAGGTAGATGAAGATGAGGAAAGAAGAAAAATTATAGTTTATTGTGAATATTAGGGAGGAAGAGATTAGGTGTGAAAATGCGGAACATATTTCAAAGAATAAAATCGTAAATGCTTTGGAATAAACGCAAGGATTAAAATCCTCGAATTTGTATTCCATACAAGTAGAAATGTTTAGAAAAGGAGGTAATTGTGTCGTGGAGTATCTAAAGAGATTATTTAATGCTCGCTGGGAAAAGTGCGACTTACCACAAGATTGTCAAAACCCCTGTATTGTGTCAGTTTATAAGAGTAAGGGTGTAAAATAAATGAGTGTTCTAATTACAGAGGAATTACCTTATTGAGTGCTGTAGGTAAAGTACATTGGAGGATTTTAATATAAAAAGGTAAGCAGATCGGAGAGCAACAATGTCGTTTTAGATCCGGATGGTCGAGGATATGTGGATCAGGTGTTTACCTTGAAAATGCTGGCAGAGAAGTACGTAGAAAAGAAGAAAAACATTTGTGCATTATTTCTTGATTTGGAAAAGGTATATTTTAGGGTACAAAGAGGGAAGCTGTGGGTGGCATTAAATAGTTATGGAATAGTCTGTTATTAAAGGGAATTAAAGCATTTAACAGGAACAGTAGAACATTTATTAGGATTAACTACTGAAGGGAAGGTTATGTAATGTCTCCATGGTTATTTAATATCTTTATAGATAGTGTAGTATGTATAAAATTGGGAAAGGAGCTGGATTGAACGAGTTTGTCAAGAAAAAGGATTAATAGTTAATGCTGCTAAATGTAAAGTGATGAAAATTAGTGCAAAACCCAAAGGAGACGATTCTGGTTGGATTTCCTAATGGTGAATGAGGCAAGCCTAACAGAGACTAAAAATAAAGTGATGAAAATTAGTGCAAAACCCAAAGGAGACGATTCTCAATCTTGTTGGATTTCCTATTGGTGAATGAGGCAAGCCTAACAGAGACTACACTCTTTAGGTACTTAGGAATGTACATTGGGGCTTTCGGATGAATGAAAGAAGAGATTAACCATATTGCTGCTAAGGGTGAAAGAGTATTAAGAGGCCTTAAAAAATTATGAAAAAAGGGAAATTTATCTAGGAAGGTAAAAATAAAAATTGTTTGACTATAAATTTTCTCCAACTGTTATGTACGTATGTGAGACGTGGGTATTAATCTCTAAAATGTAAAAAGGAGTTAAGATTTTGGAAATGAAAGGTTTAAGAAAATTTTGTAAAGTAAAGAGAAGTGATTGAATTAGAAATATAAGGATAAGGGATATGTGCCGATAGGAGCAATGCCTGATGGAAACAAATCAAGGGGTACTAAGATGGTATGAACATGTGCTCCGAATGAATGATAATAGATTGGCTAAGAAAGGTTTTATGTCTGAAGTGAGTGGCAATAAGAGAAGAGGCAAACCCAGATGGAGATGGGTTGATCGAGTAAAGGAGCTATTAATAGTAAAGGTGATATTATTGACGAAGGAAATAGATTAGCATCATCATTAACTCATGATAGAAAGAGTAGTACATGGAAAATTCCGCTAAGGGTTTCAATTAATTGAACAACTTGAAAAAATGAAAATAAGTGAGCAGCATTCCTAATTTGCAACTGACACCACCTCTCAGTTATGGGAGATATATATATATATATATATATCATATATATTATTATATATATATATATATATATATATATATATATATATGTTGCTATATATATATATATATAATATATATATATTATTGTTATATATATAGAAGTCAGATATATATATATATATATATATATATATATATATATATATATATATATATATATATATATATATATATATATATATATATATATATATATATATATATATATATATATATATAGTTATATATGAGATATATATATATATATATATATATATATATATATATAAGGTCAAATATTTATGCATCAAATATCGTGTTTTAATTGTTAAAAAAAAAAAAAAATTATGTTTTGTTATCTACCACATTAATACTGGAACTATATACACAAATGTAGGCATGAAAACGATCCTCTTATTGTGTATAATGGTGAAATTCATATAAATCAAGTGGTGTCCGATTCAATATTTTAGTTGGGGGGGAAATAACAATTCTCGCAATGTCCTTTGTAATTGTTATTCTTACTGCAGCGTCGTTTTTAAAACATTTCAGAACAAACTTAATTTTCACATTTGTGAAGAAAACGTTTTTATTGCTCCAAGTAAACTACGTTCGATAGAATTAATACATTCATAAATTGGTCTTTATCTATGGTAAATCCAATTATATTTCATTTTACTTTATTTTTTAATTACAATGTTTTGAATTTCACTTTGTAACTCTGAAGGTGATTGCTCTTTTTTTTTTTTTTTTTTAGTTTTTAGCCAGTTCATTTGTAATAAATATTTAGAAAAATTAATTTAAATATATATATTTTGCTGGATACTTGAGAATATTTTGAAAATTCAATTCAAAGCAAAATTTACTCGCAATATCTCTCTCTCTCTCTCTCTCTCTCTCTCTCTCTCTCTCTCTTTATATATATATATAGTATATATATATATATATATATATATATATATATATATATATATATATATTATATATATATATATATATATATATATATATTATATATATATATATATATATACGAGGTATAGAGTCAAAAAAAATACCGGAACTTTTAACTAAAATTTATTATCGTATATGAAACTACATATTGCACAATACCTCCTTCAAAGCACCTTCCTTCGGCGGTCACACACTTTTGTCAGCGCTCGTACCATTGCTCGAAACATCGCTTGTAGGCCATCTTTTGTTGTCTCTTTCAACACACGCGTCGTAGCACTCTGAATTTCTTCTGCTGACTGACTGAAATCGTCGCCCTTTTTGCAAGCAGATCCTTCATGCGAGGGAAAAGATAGAAATCAGTTGGAGCCAAATCTGGGGAGTAAGAAGGTTCAGAAAGCACAGGTACGTGGCTGTTCGTCAGATATTCATAGACCAGGAGTGAACGATGTACCGGGGCATTGTCATGTTGCAATACCCAATATTTCACTTCCCAAAGTTCAGGACGTATGCGTTGGATTGCGTCACGAAAACGACGGAGAATATCAATGTACATATGCTTGGAAATTGTACAACCCTGAGGTATGAACTCAAAGTAGACGAGACCTTTAATGTTACAAAAGACCTCCAGCATACTCTCCCCTTTGAGCGATGTACTCAAACCTTTGGTTTTCGTGGTGAACTCGGAGATTTCACTCAAAGGTCTGACGCTTCGTTTCAGGGTCGTCTTATTTCCAGTTATTACCCCATTCAACAATTCACGATCCGCGTCCACCATAGCAATAAGTTCTCCTCTTATGTAGGCCCGCTCTTTATATTTATCCTCGGTGAAGAATCTTGGGACAAGGTGCGTACACACGCAGTTCATGTTCAAGTCTTGTCCGACGATCGTGTGACAATTGCCATGAAAAATCCCGACAATATTGGCCACATCATCGATGGTTTGACTCCGGCTAGTTCGGATTACCTCCCATAATCCGTCAATGGTGTCATCATTACGCGCTGTTGATGGTCTGCACATCATCTTCCAGCGACTCCCGCCCTTCTTTAAAGCGCGTATACCACTTGTAAACTCGAGTTCACGAAAATGATTCATCACCATACACCTCCTATATCAAATTGAACGTTTCTGTAAATGTTTTCCGTAATTTGACACAGAATTTAATGTTTAATCTCTGCTCAAAGTAAATAATTCTGGATTTACACTCTTTCCGACAACACACAACGACAGTGCCTCAAAGCAAACTTACACGTCTGCGAACACATTTCCCACAACACGCGCTTATTACATTGTAAGATATGAAGAGTAATCGGAATGTTCCAGTATTTTCTGACTCAACCTCATTTATATATATATATATATATATATATATATATATAGTTATTATTATATATTACTTTTATTATATATGTTATATATATATATATATGTTATATATGTTATATGTTATTATATGTTATATATATTTATATATATATATATATTATAATATATATATATATATATATATATATTATATATATATATATATATTATTGTTGTTATTATTATATATATATATATATATATATATATATATATATATATATATATATATATTAGTTATTGAAATATATATATTTTAGTAGTTATTATTTCATTTTTAATATATATATATATATATATATATATATATATATATATATATATATATATATATATATATATATATATATATATAGTCAGTTGTTAAATTACTTTTAAATTATTTATTGGACGTTTTGTATTGAGAAACGTCTAATATATACATTGTACTGTTCAATAATATAGGCAATAAATTGCATTATATTGTTGAAAAAATAATAATAAAATAAAAAATTTAAAATATTTTCATAAAGTATGTATCAAAGTGGCTTTACCCCCCCCTCTCAACTCCCAGTACCTGCTCTCTCCCCTGTTACTTTTAACAATTTATTTATATATATTTTTAATAATATTAATAATTTGCGGTTTTAATTTTTTTTAGTCTTACATGTTGGTGTGTGTGCGTTTATGTGTGTGTGTTAGTGTGTTGTGTAGGTGTGTGTGTGTGTGTGTGTGTGTGTGTGTGTGTGTGTGTGTGTGTGTGTGTGTGGAGGTATTCCTTTAGATATTTTATTATGTATGCTAATTTATTTCTTTTTTAATAATATATAATACAATATAAATAATATATAACGCATATATATATAGATAGTAAAGAAAATTACATATTTTTCCCAATTTCACCAAATTGCTGAGGAAGTTCCCTGCTTCTCTCTCTCGATACGAAATCTCTATCAATTAATTAATTAAAGATAAGGTTCCCCACACCAATATTTAAGCTTCCATAATCCATTTTATATATATATATATATATATATATATATATATATATATATATATATATATATATATATATATATATATATATATATATATATATATATATATATATATATATATATATATATCCAAAATTATTTGTATAAAAAATTTTAATGATTCTTTTATTGATAAAATTTTCAATTAAAAACACATTTTTTTTTTTCATTAATTTTTTTCTCATCAGAAATCAATTAAAAAATCCATTAATTTCTGTATTGAAGTTTGATGTGTTTAATTTCAGAGTGAAGTTCGTATATATATGTATTGCGTTATGTTGTATTTATTTTTATTATATCGCTTCCTTTATCAAATATTTTAGTTCACCGCTGTTTTAGGAAATACAATCACAAAACTAAACAGCAAAATGATATGCAATACAATATAGTGTAATTAGGTAAATGTAAATGTAATAGTATAATTAAATAAATGTGAATGTAAATGTAATTAAATAATTATTTTTAATAGATATTGATAGAATCCCTGTCCTAAGTTTGGTAGGTTTGGATCTATGGCTCACCAACATCCTCTCTGACTGGTTTGAAAATTCAACAAGAAGTTCAGTTGCAACTTGAAATATGGTTAAAATGTTTTCAGCGATGTTGGTCCGAAAAATCTTTTAAAACAGGCATCACATTTTTAATTTGGTTAAGAACAATTGTTCTTCTAAAGCACATGCTGTCACTAATAATGGAGACTGTAATGCAGCACATAATAGACGAGTGAAGGAGAATAAAGTTGAAACATAACTGTACATAATCTATTCGCTCGTGATTATAAATTTCAGTAGATTTAAGGTTTCTGAAAAAGGTTCAGTATCTTGATACACCTCAACCTCCTCTAAAACATCAACTTGCTTTAAAATCTTTCCTAATTCGTACCAATCCATCGTAACTTTCTACCCACCTTGTTTCATGCATTCGTGTTAGTTTTGACATTTTGTCTCTGAGAAAATCTTACCTATGTTTTCGGTCCTTATTTATCCTAGCATCTTTCACCGGTTTCAATGAGACTTACTGAAAATACAAAAAATATGTTGTTATTAAGGAAAATCGTAATGAAAATCACCGGAAACCTCCCAAAAAAATATTTTGCCGAGCAAAAACTTCGTTAAAATCCGACTTTCAAAATATATTTTGCCAGATTTGTTTTTAATTAAAAAAAAAATTTATTAAAATCAATCGGAACCCACGAAACAAATGCATGGCACATGATCATTTTTTTTACGGAGGGATTCTGCCACCCGTATCCCCCAACTCGTGGAGTTGAAATAATTAAATATTTCCCCCAACATCATGATAAGTCTGTAAATAAAGTTTAAATAAAGAAGGATGTGGTAATTAGATTAGGTTTTACGTGTTGTAAATATGAAATTTGAAAACTTCACAACTTTTTTCATGCTCATTTCTTTTTTTTTCTTTCTTTTTTTTTCATTTTCATCATCATCATCATCATCATCATCATCATCATCATCATCATCATCATCATCATCATCATCATCATCAGCTGCTTTTTTTTCAGAACTGGAGGTAGGGTATGCAAGCATGCACCAAATTCCCTATGCATGCTTAAGCATTCTTTGGGTATGAACAATTGGTAGCGGCACCCAATCATCGCTGTCCCTGTCTTCTTAATCTCCTCTTACGACACGCAGAACGTACGTTGTGGAAGTTCTTTCTTCCCCACACACAGGGATATATTTCATGTAAGTTTCATGAAAATCGGAATGTAAGTTTCATTGAAACCTGCCAAAGGCGACATCTATTAAAGGCCACTTTACTATTAAAATAGTTGTTTGCCTTGGCTACCTAAAATAGTGCCCAGTTGTTCTCACTATGCCAATAAAGTTTGGGGCACTAGCCCAAATGGACGACAGGAAAATGGGTAGACAGGAAAAATGGTCGACACAACATCTAAAAAATTATAGGTTAAGTTATGTTATGTTATGTTATGTTATGTTATGTTATGTTATGTTATGTTATGTTATGTTATGCTATGTTATGTTGTTATGTTGTTATGTTGTTATGTTGTTATGTTATGTTATGTTATGTTATGTTATGTTATGTTATGTTATGTTATGTTATGTTATGTTATGTTATGTTATGTTATGTATGTTATGTTAGGTTAGGTTAGGTGGTTAGGTTAGGTTAGGTTAGGTTAGGTTAGGTTAGGTTAAGTTAGGTTAGGTTGTTAGGTTAGGTTAGGTTAGGTTAGGTTAGGTTAGGTTGGGTTAGGGTTAGTTTAGGTTAGGTTAGGTTAGGTTAGCTAGGTTAGGTTGTTTTGTTCGATGCGTTAAAGAAACTCTAAATAACCAAATTTTTTTTTTTTTACAAGTGTATACCAATTTTCTTGCCAACTATTTGTGTATAGGTCCTAAAGTTTCAAGTGTGTTGTACTCCACATCAAAGTAAACAGCAATGAGCAAACATACTGTACAATACCGCTGTATATTTTTTGACGACCTGGAAACCCCTATATCTTTTCTTCTTCGTTGCTGCTGCACCGTCATATCGCTGTTCAATTAGATCAGCGTTTCTCAACCTTTCAAGTCTCGCGACCCGAATGCCAAAACGCATAAACTTAGTAACCTCGCGACCCAATGATCAGTTCTATGTATATATATATATATATATATATATATATATATATATATATATATATATATATATATATATATATATATATATATATATATATATATATTTATATATATATATATGAATGGCGCACGAAAATGCGAAAGCGTTTCACGATAAATGAAACGATAAACCACCCGTAATTTGATGAACATAAGCACAAC
>JABUQX010021016.1:42500-45993 GCA_015478945.1 Trachelipus rathkii | reverse complement strand
CGGCTCAGACTCCCAAAAATGCAACTACATTTAATGGTAAGTTTATTGAAAATGACCTTGACCTGACCTTTGTCCTCCTTGAATTGCAATTGGAGGCTACCACCGAGAATGAGCGCTTTCGCGCCTTATTAAGTATTTTGCCTGTCAAGGTCCTTCAACGTCTGAGAAACGTGTTACCTCGATTGCATTCTAGCAACCAGCCATATACTGAACTCAAAAGTGAATTATTAGATAGGTTAGGCATTTCGGACTCTGATAAAATAAAACAATTACTTAAAAATGAAAGTCTTGGCGACCGGCTACCGTCAGCCTTGCTGTCCGATATGTTAGGTTTACTTGAAGGTCCTCCAGTTGGGCCCTGCATAAACATTGTTAGGCAATTATTCCTTCAAAAAAACCCCGCCGAACTCCAGTTCCAGCTCGCCACTGTAGATCCTAATAGTACTTTACATGAACTCGTTGCATATGCGGACCGTATTGTTAAGGCAAAGCCTCTGACGGCTCAGAACATACAACCCGTTGCCTCTTATGTATCAACCTTGCCGCTAGGTCTAGGGTCCCAGCTACCCACTAACCCGCAGGCGCAAGGTTTAACGAATGTAATCCAACCTCCTTCTGCCCATACCGCTTTGCTTGAAGCACGTATTACGACTTTAGAAAATACAATATTTGATTTAATGAATAGAATTCGCACTCTTGAAGCTCGCCCTGCTTATTACCAGTCTTACCCTTCGCCTTCTCCTCCCTCTTTTTCTCATTATCCTCGCTCTCCTCCACAGCATCGTCGTTTCTATCGTCGGTCCCCCACTCCCTCTCGCCAATCTGCTGCTCAACCGCACCTTCAACCTCAACCCCCGCCGTCTTCTCAACCCTCTGCCGCACCTCCTACGCACAACCAACAGGGAGCATGTTTTAACCATCAGCGATGGGGTGACCAAACCCGCAATTGCATTAAACCCTGTGCTTATAATTTACCTCGCTATAAAACACTTCCGTTATTTCATCGCAGGACGTGGCTTTCTGTGTCCAACCTCCTCTGCATTCACGATCCTCTCACTAACTTTCCTTTTCTTGTCGACACTGTTAGTTCTTACAGCATCCTTCCTCGTTCCTTCTGGCAGAAGAGCCGTGCTTCAGAGCCTCTCGGTGCCATGCAAGCCGCAAACGGTTCCATCATATACACATACGGCTCTAAACGACTCCACCTTACCCTTTCTTTTTGGTGTGATTTCTTTTGGAATTTCATTATTGCTGACCTTACCCTTCCCATCATTAGTGCCGATTTCCTTGCTCACTACAACATCCTAGTTGACTTGCACCATAACAGATTAATCGATTTTGAGACTCAATTCTCTTTTTCATGCATCCGTGCTGCTTCCTTTATCAGTGGTATTCATCTCTCCTCGGGCAATAACCCATTTGAATCCCTTCTTCATTTCGAATTCTCTGAACTTATTTCTCCCATCTCTACTTTTCTGAAGTTCAGCATAATCTAGTCCACCACATCGAGTCGTCTGGCAAACCCCCCTTTGCACGTGCACGTCGTCTCGCTGGCGACAAACTACAAGCTGTCAAGCTTGAGTTCAACACTCTTCTACAACAAGCTATCATTCGTCCCTCCAATTCAGATTATGCTTCTCCCCTGCACCTAGTTCTTAAACCTAATGGTAATTATCGTCCCACTGGCGATTATAGAAGCCTGAACGCTATAACACGTCCTGACAGATATCCTATTCCTCCTCTTCAGGATTTTACCGATAATCTATCAGGTTGCACTATTTTTTCTAAAATAGTTTTGGTTAAAGCATTCTACCAAATTCCTGTCAACCAGCTAACATTCACAAAACCGCTGTCATAACTCCTTTCGGTCTTTTCGAATTCCTTCGTACTCCTTTTGGCCTCCGGAATGATGCACAGTCATTCCAACGTTTCACCGACTCAATCCTCCGAGGGTTGCCTTTCGTTTTTGCCTACATTAATGATCTGCTCATCGCTAACTCTTCACCGAAGGAGCACATTTCCCATTTGAGCCAAGTTTTCACAAGGTTAGTTGAATACGGCATACGCGTTAACACCCTTAAGTGTATGTTCGGTGTATCTTCACTCACCTTCCTCGGCCATACTATTTCTTCCGAGGGTATCCGTCCCCTCGACGAACGTGTCTCTTGTCTCTGCTATCCGTTCTCATCCCTTGCCCAAGAAGCAACGTCAACTTCGTAGATTCCTGGGCATGGTAAACTTTTACCATCGTTTCATCCCTTCGGCAACAGACATTCTTCGTCCTCTCAACTCGTTTTAAAGCCTTCTAAAAAGGGTTCATCAGCCTCCATCTCCGTCGACTGGACTGACGGTGCCATCGTGCTTTTACCGCTATTAAAGAAGCTCTGGCTTTCTCTGTCTTGCTTGTTTTTCCCTCCATCACTGCCCCGACCCGGATTCACACTGATGCCTTGGACTTCGCAGTGAGGATGAATGGCATCCCATTGCATTCTTTTCCAAAAAGCTTCAACCTGCTGAGGTAAAGTACAGTGCATTTGGAAGGGAATTACTTGCCATCTATTTAGCCATTAAACATTTTCGCTACTTCATCGAAGGTCGAGAATTCCATATTCTCATTGACCATCAACCCATAACTTATGCAAACATTGCTTCTACAGTTAAGCAATCCCCACGTGAGGCACGCCACCTTGAATTCATTGCCCAGTTTACCACCGATATCCGTCACGTAAAAGGTGCCGAGAACATTCCTGCAGACGCCCTTTCCCGTATCAGCGCTATATCTCCTCTTCCTTCGCTCAACTACGAGGAGATGTCACGTCTACAACAGCTGGAACAGTACACATTCCCAGCTCACTCTACATTTGACATTCAGAGTGTGGAAGTGTTCGGCTTTCCCTTCCCATTTCTATGTGACATGTCATCCAGATTATCCCGACCTGTCGTACCAACTCAAATGCGCCGCCATGTCTTTAACACTATTCACAACATCTCGCATCCCGGTGTTAAAGGTTCGCAAGTTCAGATTGGCAAACACTTCGTTTGGCCATCTCTTCTCCAGGACGTTAAGCTTTGGACTAAGCAGTGCCTTAGTTGCATACTTTCAAAAGTCTACAAACATACAACTGCTCATGTCGAGTAATTTCTTGCTCCTGGACAATGCTTTGACCAAGTCCACATCGACTTAGTTGGTCCTTTGCCTCTTTACAATGGATATACACATCTCTTAGCATGTATCGACCGTTATACAGGTTAGGTTGAACCCATCCCTTTACAGGACACCTCTGGAGAGTCCATCACCAAGGCCTTTCTGTATCATTGGATTTCTAGATTCATATCCCTTCTACGGTCGCGACTGATCAAGGTCGTCAATTCGAATCCTATTTATGGAAAGACCTCATGGTTCTTCTAGGTTCCAAACGCCTTCGCTCCTGCAGTTACCATCCGCAGTCCCAAGGAATGATCGAAAGGTTTCATCGCCAGTTAAAATCTTCCT
>JABUQX010021016.1:27500-35000 GCA_015478945.1 Trachelipus rathkii | reverse complement strand
GACTCTCGTAAATCTGCCTTTCCTCATCTTATTCGTTCTGATGGTTATCTTGCTAATACCCCAACTGAAAAGGTCAATCTCTTTGACCTCTTATTTTTCTCTAATTGAACCCTGGACGACTCTGTTAGTCCTCCTATTACTCCTTTCTCTCTCAGGTATCCCATGCCTTTACCTATATAATTTGATTAGGTGCATGGGCTCTTGAAATCTATGATCGTTACCAAGACGGGGCCTTGGATGGCAGTCCTCCAAGAGTTTTGAAGGAGTGTGCTTCTGAGCTAGCACCTCCCCTTGTTCAACTATATTCTCTATGTCTCAATTCTAGTACTTTTCCTTAGTGTTGGAAAAGCACCTATGTCCAACCCATTCCGAAGAAAGGCAGCAGCTCTAATCCTTCTAATTATCGCCCTATAATTCTCACTTACATTTATCTAAGATCTTTAAGGTCTTCCTCAACCCTGATTTCTTTGATCATTTAGAATCCCATTCCCTTCTTTCCTATCAACAGTATAGCTTTCGGAGATTGCGGTCTACTTATACTCTCCTATTTAACTGACCATTAGATAATAAATACTAATCTTGCTTATTACGGGAAACAGGACATAGTGAGGTGCTACTTATTTTGATTTAAATTTGTTTACCTACTGTATGAGTGATTAAGGGATTCCCTTTTTAAATATTATAGAGTGCAAAGCATATAAAGAAGATAGTGTAGTTTGCAAATTCTGTTTAACTGAGTCTTCAAATAATGGGACAATTAAAAAAAGGAAATTCTTTGGAAATTAGATCAAGAATACGAAAAATTCAAGGAAAAACGAATCCCAAATAAGAGCATGTAGTATTTCATAGTCATATTCTGAAACTGACACAGTATTACAGCAATGTTGGAAGTAGTCATCAAACTCATCATAACAAACACTCTTTGAACCAATGTACTTAGTCAGATGTTCCTCTACATCACCATGAAATTGATATCCAGATGCAAAGTACCAGCATCTCAGTATCATGATATGCACCATTGCTAATCTACATTAAAAAATTGAAATCTCATTAAGATAAGTCAGGAGACAGGAGTGCAAGAATGTTGAAAGCTCTGCTCCTGAATTTAAGACAGAACCTCATGCCTCTTAATACATACTCTATGATCATGAAGCTGATTTGTCACCAAATGCCGTGATCATAAAGATTTCTGAGGACTCAGATGCTGATCAAGATGGCACATAAGCATCATATATTATTCATGCGAGGTGAAACCCAAAAGTAAGTATACTAATGTTCTAATTAAATGTTTAGAAGACGTACCATATATTACATATAATCCCCTTATAATTATGCCCCCTGCGAGGTTACACAGTGATTCTACCGTTTCTTCCATTGTTCTTAGCAGTATTGGAAGTCATTATCCGTGAGGGTGTCAAGCTCGGCGGTCACAGCCTTCTGTATGTTTTCCACAGTTCCAAAACAATGCCCCTTCAACTTCGACTCTAAACTTGGAAAGAGAAAGAAATCCCACGGTACTAATCTGGACTGTATGGAGGATGGAGGAAGTGGAAGTGTGGAAATGTTCTTCTTTGCTAGAAACTCTCTGATTGGTAGAGCCATCTGGGCTGGCATTCAATCACCTGCAATGTCTGCTCGGACTCGTTGAACCTGTCCACGAAGTCGTTTTAAGATGTTCATGTAGACGATGGTATTAACTGTCTTTCCTGAAGCTAAAAACTCTTTGTGGACAATACCACGACTGTCGATAAACACGATAACCAATATTTTCACCTTAGATCTGCTCATGCATGCTTTCTTCGGGCGAGGAGAATTTTTCGTGTGCCACTCCTGACTTTGCCGCTTTGTCTCTGGATCGTACTCAAAAAGGAAATTTGGCTCCAAACTGAGTCGTTCCAGTAAGTATATCCTGACAGATTTTCAACCGGTTCTCTCATTGTTCCAGTGTTCATTGCTTCTGCATCAGCTTCGAACAAATCTTCGGTATGTCCAGGTGGGTTGTTAGAATTCTATGCACCGAGGTTTTATCCAACCCCGTTTCCTCTGCAATCATCCGAACGCTTAAACTGCGATCCTTTGCCATAACAGCTCGTAGCAATTCCACATGGTTCTCAGATGTTGTCGAGATTGTCCGTCCAGATCGATGTTCATCTTCCACATCTTCACGAACCTCTTTAAAAGCTTTGTGCCATCTAAACACCTTTGTGCTCAATATTGTTACGATACCGTAAGCTTCTCTTAACAAATGCAATGTTTTTTTAGGCAGATTTGCAGAGTTTAACCTAAAATTTGATAGCTTACTTTGCTCGGTATTTCCTTACATTTCCAACTTTACAGCGGAACTACACACACCCACACTCAGACAACGATAACTCAAGACTGACACAACTAGGGATGCCGCAAGAGGACCGATATATATCGATATTGATATTTTTTTTCGATAGTAAAAAAATATCGATGATATTTTTTCAGCCGATATATCAATATATCGATATTTTATTTTCAGTATCGAATCAACGATATTTTTTTTTTACTTTAGAAATTTTAAAATTTTAAGCAATGTTCTTTTTTCCTAAAATAACATTTAAGCAAAATGTGTGTATTTTTAAGTCGCGTTTGGATGATGGGGACATTTGTCTGATTAGGAGGAGGAATGGAAGGAGTGCAGATTGATCATACCCAAGAGAAGAAGTAAAGTGCCTATAGCGGAAGAACATTTTCATAAAATATACCTATTGCGTATTTTACTTTTCAAATTAATATTTATAAAAAGTAATGAAGGTATATATACTATATAATACAGGGCAATACTAGTTTTGATGTTAAGGTTAAATCTTTAATTAAATTTTACATTTAATCTGAAATTAGAAATGTTCAAGTTTATATGCGAAGATTTTCTACTTTACTCGAAGCTTTATTCCCTCTGTAAAACCACATCCACTGCTAATTTAGGACCATGATTAGTGTTTATTTAAAAAAAAATATATATATATATATATATATATATATATATATATTATATATATATATATATATATATATAGTATATATAATATTATATATATATATATATATATATTATACTATATATATATATATATATATTATATATATATATATTAGTAGTATTCCACCAGTTTGAGCTCTACCACCCTTTTCGATATGAAGGACTAGAGATAATCGGTCTGAAACTTGATATATGTTCTATGTAGGGGGTTAAGCTCGAAAAAGGGTAAATTTCAAGTCTCTAGAATGTATAAAGGGTGGTCACCCCCGAGAGCGTAGCCGCTACGCCCGCGTTTAATACCCTTTTGGCTTTCCAAACCCGAATTGAGTTTAACCCTAACGAGAGTTAGGCTCGAGCGTGATGACGTAATCTCGTCGGAGACGAGAATTACGTCAGCGCATGGGCGCACTCTTTGCATGCGCATGATACATATACACAATGTTTATTGTTTAATTATTAATTACGTCGAAGATCGATTCCCGAAGGGAATGAATCTGAGTCGAAAAACGATTCCTATAAGGAATCGTTTTTTACGCACTCCGACTCTGTATTCCGCCGCGGTTACTTCTTCGCATCCGGTTTTGACTCCGACTCCGATTGCCAACCATTCGTGATACAACATGTTGGTGTCCTTATATGGGTTATCGAACCCGTAGATCTCGAAATATGAGGGTTAATAAAGACGTATAGGGTGTCTAGGATCCCATTAGGGGGTCCTGACTGAAAAAAAACACAGAGTGCAAAAAACAAACGAAGGAGAAAGAAAGAAGGATGAAAGATGAATAATAAGAAGAAAGAAAAGAAGGAAGAAGAAGGAATCTGACTCAGAGGAGTAGGAGTTGACAATTGCAACGGTGCTGGCTCCGGTGCGGTGCCGAGTTATTAAATATTGGTGTAATGATACAATATTGTCTTTATATATGTTATTCGGTCTGTAGATTTCGAAAATAAAGGTTTTCGGAACCATCAAGAAAAAAATAAAAATAAAAAATAATAATATAAATAAATAATTTCTTATTCTTTTTATGTTTATAACTTACAAATTTAGTTTTTACATACCCTAGAATATCAGTAAATAGTAAAATCAATACCACCATCCAACCACTCATCCCTCCACCCCTCCCTGGCCATTCCTTGATCTATGGAATTCTATTGATCTTATTGATTCAAGTCAACATTTCGAAGTATAATTTTGAATAAACATAACATAAAAACAAATTCTTTATACACTGATCAGCGAATATATGCTAACGTAACAAAGTTTTCACATCAATAAAGCTTACTGAGCATCATCTGAACTATGAATATAATACACAACGACAAACCTGACATGCCTTAAACAGGAATAAACGGTTAACATTAACAAAGTTCCATACTTAACAACAGTAGTAACTAACATAACATCCAAAAACGTATCTTATTCACACTTTGTCAAGCATGTCTCTAACATAACAGTGTTATTTTACATTTAACATGGTATATTTAATCAAAAATTTGCCAAAACCTAGTGTAATTATCATACAGACCATCGAAAGTATGCTAACGTAACAAAGTTTTCACATTAATAAAGCCAACATAACATAGCTAGAACTAAGAGTATAATATATATCACGACAAATCTGACACATCTTAAGCAAGAATAAACTGCTAACATTAACAAAGGTCCCAACTTATCAAGAGTAAAAGTAACTAACAAGGCTCCCAAAAACATAATCCATTCACACTTTATCAAACATATCACCAACATGACAATGTTAATTTTACATGTGTATGGATAAAACTTGTTATTTTTATGTTAGGTTTGGATAAAACGTTGTTAAAACAAGAATCATATTCATTGCATAATGTTTCGAAAAGTGGGAGGAGTTTGAACAATTTCTCAACTTGTATCTGATAACTCTAATGAAACAGGAAATACATATATAAAAGTGAAACGGATTGTACGTAAGACCTGGGTTTGAAGATACAAATACGTACAGAAAATGATTCGTATGTAAAGCTTGAACATGAAAATACAAACACGAACAGAAAACGATTAGGGTATAAAGCCTCTACATGGACTTATTTGAACCTATATGGTTCGTTCGTTCGTCATATACTTGTTCACTTTCTTCTGATTGGTTGAAAGAAAGAATCTCATTACCTTTTAGATCTGTTTATACATACGAATTTCGTTAGTAAGACATTTTTCGCTGTGATGGTATGATGACCTCTCATTCTGCTCCTACGGATGTCCTCTTTACGAGGACCTTCGTAATACCCAACGATGTGTCATTTACATTTTTTCGTAAAACGAATGGAAAGCAATATATTACGTGTACTAATTGGGTGCAAGTAAATAGACTTTAATCATTGTCGGTTGAATGATATTCTCAGATTATCGACAGCGTTTGAAGCTTGGGTACAGGCTGATTATGTGTCATCTGCCGGTATCGCCTCCTGAATGAAATCAGGTGACAGCTTGAGAGCTATAATAGATAGATGTTGCTTCACTGCGATCTGATAATGTTAAAAGTATTGATGTACGCAACTATTGGAAACCCAATGATGCTGTCACATTCATGCGTACGTGTATAGGTTTCACTGTTCAGTCATCTGAAAATATAACAGCTTTGGTTAACATGAAAAACGACTTAACGTCTCATCTTAAAGATGTTGACATACTCGAGGACTTAATTCATATAGCTCATGGTGTAATCTACGATATTTACACTGAAACATACGGTTTACCCTATAACACCGTATACAGGGGTGCGTTAATAACTAGCAGCAAGGATACGTTTACTTCTCTCTGGCGTGAGCGAGTGAGTGCTGTTGAACCGAAATATGCAGAAAAATGGTTTAGTGCCGCAGGTTGTATTTATGCTTACATCCTTTCGGGTGGAGTTGAATCTCTGGAGAAACATATAGAACTTGCTCAACTTATACAGAATCCTATGTCCCCTGATTAGATGGATTAATATATTTAAAATAAAACTTATATGTTTGAATGTATTTATTTAATGTTCTTTTTATTGGAAATTATATGTTATACAACTGAAAACTTGTTTTACTGTCCCCTTATCAACCCCTCCCCACCCCTCCCTCCATTACCTTTTGATCTATTAATCTATTGAATCATGTCACATTTTCAAGTATCATTTCGGATAAACATAACAAAAAAAAAAATAAGTTCTTTATATACTAACAATCGAGTATATGCTAACGTAACAACGTTTTTACATTAATAAAGCTAACATAACATATCCTGAACTAAGAATATAATATATAACGACAAACCTAATACACCATATGTACGAATAAACTACTAACATTAACAAACTTCCGCACTTAACGACAGTAAAGTACCTAACACATCGTACAAAACGTAACCTATTCACACTTTTTTCAAGCATATCTCTAACATATCAATGTTAATTTTACACTAACATCGTAATATTTAACAAAATTTTAGCATAACCCTGTCTAATCATCATACTGACAACGAATATATCGCTAGCGTAACAAATTTTTACATCAACTTCGTCATATTTAACATCATAACATCATCATCTAAATATCATAATCCCCAACGAATACTTGCAAACATAACAAGTTTTAACCAAACATAACATGAAAATAACAAAATTTTATCCTGACATAACATAAAAATAAGTTCTTTGAATAAAATATCACAGTACAACGTAATAGTTTACTGATTTTAAAGCGGTAAATCAGTAAATCAGTAAATCAAACCACCCACCTCCGCAGTCCCCTATCTATCCAGCCGCCTATGATCTATTGAACTATCGATTCAAGTCATATTTCGAGTATCATTTTGGATAAAACATAACATAAAACTAAGTTCTTTATATACTGACCTGTGAATATATGCTTACGCATCAAAGTTTTAGCATCAATAAAGCTAACATATCATAACTTGACAAAGAATATAATGTACAAATGCAAACCTAACATACCCTGCGTATGAATAATCCGCTAACAACCTGAAAATTCCCTACTTATCAAAGGTAAAGTAGCTAACATGTCATGCAATATTCGATATGTTCCCACTTTTCCAGCATATCAGCAATAGGTAAAGCCGTATTATCTAACAAAATCCCTTAACAAAGTGACCAATCTATCAAAGATACCAGCATCTTGAACTATGAATTGACACTAGCTTCATCAAAGTGTGACGCGTTTCGAGTATAACATCAGTTGAACTATGAATAAACTTAGACATTAGCAAAATTTTTGGGGCAAACAGCCCGAAGGGCTGAGGCTTTACCCCTCCTTCGGAGGGGTAAAACCCGCTTACACCCCTTCGGTGTGATCCCCCCTCGCAGGATTCACACCCTTTCAAGGGGCGCATCCCCTTGGGTTTTCTCTCGGTAGGTGATGTGTTGCTTTAGATACTCTCGGTTAATGAAAACTGTTTATTCGTAAGTTAGATACGTTATGTTAAATATTACTATGACAATGTGAAATTACAACTGATTTGTTAGAGAAAT
>JABUQX010021015.1:0-43214 GCA_015478945.1 Trachelipus rathkii | reverse complement strand
GAGAATGGGTCAACCAGACGGTTGCGTAGTACAAACGTCGTAACGTGCCCCCCCTTAGTTATATGACCACTACTTTAGGATATGCATTATAGCCCCTATTATTTAGATAATAATTTAAGCCATATAGAAATTTTACGGTACTGAGGCACTTGATATTTCGCCTTGTTATACGAATGATTACAAAGGGATCTAGAAATTTAACCATTTCATAGTAATAAGTTACAATGTCATGGAGGTAGATACAGTGATGATTTAAATTATCGAGCAACTAATGCAGGTACCTGACTGCAGCAAAAGTAACCACGGTGTTTGTAGGGAATTGCAACTGTCCTACGACTGAGACTGATAAACAGGCATAATCGTCAATGTAAGACATAGATTTAACTTCACTCTAACCCGCCGTCTACACATGAATTCTTCCTATAAAATCTATCACAGTTCCGGATACCTCGCGTATAATACGATTCCTACATAGTCAACTTACCAATCTCGTCATATGACAACCACTAACTCCCCTCAGGAAAGACAACCCATCCGTAACAGCCTCGAACACCGGAACAAGGGCACCTTGGCACGTATGCTAAAATAAATCCACGTAATTATATACCCCTCAAGCAACCACACACTCACGCTATCCGAGCCACCCTCTTCCACGGTGTACTAATTTTATATCACATCACACTGCAACAAACCCGCATTTAAGTATAGCTTAATTTTAATTGCTATCAACACGCAATGCATTAACCCGCTAGTAGCTATCTATGATACATACACAAAAACAACCCACCCAAGAACCACTTAAAGCTCATCAGAAATAACACATCACACTAAACACTAAAGTCATAGACATACTTAAAATATCACAATATCAATACCTAGATATATCACTATAAACAACCTGCATACCATAATTAAAGTTATTAGATCACAATATCAATCTCTCCTACATAACATTACCCCGACCAAAATAGATGTAATAAAGTATCAATAAAACACGCACCCAACACCTAAAAGATTTAATCAGTACACACGCCAATCTTAGCTATCCTACAACATTTACTACCTATTACAACACTACACAACATCCACATATTATAGACATACATTTAATACACACAATACACACAACCCATATTGAGACACTAAAATTAACACCCATCACCTAGAACGAACTATACAATCTCACCATCATTAGGACAACTTACACTCATTCCCAATATACTATGTCTTACTACTTATCTAACACACTACACAGCATCGCAACACACATAACATTACAATTCGATATTATTTTTGGAATGAAGAACACATATCTAAAAAACCATAATTTATGAAAGATATGCCTCAGCTTTGAATGGCACTCAATACTTTTATGAATAATGGCACTCTGACACTATTGAATGACTTCAAATCTATTGATGCCATCAGCATTAGAATGATCTCATCTTTGTAATAATTACGAATATAACAGTTTTGTGAGGAAAGAAGGTGCATCAGAAGGAAGATAGGAAAGAAGAGGAATCTGGAAAGAAGAAAGATAGAAGAAGAAGAAGTAAGAATAGATAAAAGAAAGATAAAGTAAAGAAGAAGAAAAATAGAAAGTTAATAAAATATTAAAGAATAAAGAATAAATATAGTAGTAAAAGATATAGAAAGAAAGTCTTCTATAAATAAATAATATGTACAGGTAATATGACATTATGAGACCGGATAGTTAACCGGAAGTATATATAATGTATGGCGGAGGTCAGACTTGGAAAAACTTTAAGAGCTCACTATAGATGTGAAATAATTTAATAAATGATTAGAATATGTAATAGATTATTTAAATATAGGATATTATTTGAGAGCAATAGATCCGAATTTTGGATTATCGTTAACCCCAAATATAAAATTATGTGTTCGTAGGCCTACTCCCCATCCTATGAGTGAGGTACCTCAGTACTGTGGATATAAGAGAGAAGAGAAAATGTGCAGAAGTACAATGATAAGAGTAATAAATAATAAGGGGTGTGAATGGGAGGACTAAATGAAAACCGGAAATAGGGAAGATTTGCGTCACGAAGAAAAACATGAAATAGAGTCAATTGGTGCGGCGGTCAGTGTGCAGTGTTGAGTCGCCTGAACCGGTAAAGCCGCAGATCGCCCAAGATATTCAGGAGAGCATGGGCTCGAGTTGCTGCTACAGCAGAGATATATCGACAAGCCCGCCATTCCATATATGCTCTAAAGGATGAACCGAATTATAGTTAAAATATGTGTTTATCATCCATATAAACGCTCCCATTAGTGTGTTATTAAAATTTAAATTCAAGTCAGAATGAATTAAAATATAATTGAAAATATGAAAATATAAAAATATAGATTCATTAATAATACACTATCAATAAATAAGATTAGTAATTTAACTAAGAGGAAAACTTAAATACTATCATTGAAGATTTGATGGGTAATAAAACATATGCTAAAAAAGAAGTAAAATAAAGTATAGATAAAAATAGTAGATCTTTATTCCATTAATTTTTTAAATAAAATAAATCGAATATACCTTATGTATCTTTAAAAAATTAAGGAATATAAAGCTTAATCCCATACCTTAAACCCTATAAATCAATAAATAGAACAGTATTCAAAATGTTGAAGTATATGAAAATCTTCCAGTTTAACACCCTAAAAATAATACTTACAATTAAATAATATAAATATTAAGCATAATTAGTAAATGACAAAAAAAAAATCAGCGCTTTAAATAAAATCATGATATGAAATTAAAATACAAAAAAATTAATATTATGATAAATACATATAAACAACAAAGTTAAATCATTAAAAAGTATCAATCAAAAGTATCAATAGTATCAAAGGTATAAACAGCCATAGGCTATAACAATTATGTTGAATTAAAACTTATTCATGAATGTTAATGTGAAGTTTACTGCTATCAATTGTCCTTTTCCGTTCCATTGTTTTTCTGTATTGCCAATTATAAATATATCAATAAAGTTCAACTTTATATAAAGAAAATTTTTAAATAAAAAATAATACTAAATCGATCCTGAACAAACTTTTAGTGTAGTCGCGTTGCATGAATTAATGATAATATGTACAGAATAATACCTAAGTGGTAATGTGCTATGTTTAGTAGAGGTCGTATACACACATAATATAACAATTTTTCACTTTTCAACCACTGATAAAGGTATTTCATTTATAGAAAAGCCTCGCTTTCACAAAGCAAAATTACCCAAAGTTAGAGTTAAAACGTTTAAAGTAAAGTTAGAGTAAAGAAAGTTGGCAGATAAAGTCTCCCAAAAGTTAAAAAAATCTATCAAAACCGCCTCGCCAAGGTAAATAAGATTTACAATTTCATGTATTTATCCCAATTCTTTATTTGAATAAAATTCATATTTGTCTTTAATAATGAAAAGGCTTTAAATATGGTTTAATTTCTCTGAAAAACATTTTTTAAAAAAATATTTTTCTTAGGAAAAAGATGTCAAATTTTCATGAAAAACATGCTTTTTATGGACCCTAAAGCAGTAAAGCGGTAAAAGCAGTAAAACAAAACAGCCTCCAGGGGCCACATACCCCCACCCCACCCCACCACCTCATAGTTTTACTGCTTTACTATTTTACCATAATAGATTGGTCAACAAAATTATTGTGCACTTTGTAATTTAGTGTTCAATCATATACATTTGATTTTATTAATATTACACATTTACCCTTTTTCTTAAAATAATATCTTTTTTGTAAAAATAATTAAAAATATATAAACTTATTAAAACTAATAAAAAAAATAATAAATATAATGTTTATTCATAACAATGTATGGTTCGTGGTGATAACCAACTTTAACGGAAGAACCCATGTGTGCGATTTTGAGTGAACCTTATATCTCAGCGTTTATAGTACCTATAACTCTAGTAGACTATCATTCACGGAAAAATTGTAGAAGTAAGTTCAAAAGGGTAGTATATATATATATAAGCTAAACTAATAACTTAAACTAATAGGTTCTCACTCGCATGGTAGGTACCTATATATATAAAAACTAGCGACTTATGATAATAATAAACTTCGACAACGACCCACGATGACTCCAAAAGTAGTAAACACCGATGCAGTAAATAGTTATAAATACCCCGTATACTAATAAAGTTTCTAATTATCTAATCTCAATTTTTCCTAACTACATAAGATGAATGAATGTATATTTCAAAACGTCGTCATTTTTCCTTTAGTTATATAATATATATACAGCTTAACATTAACACCAATTTCATAACCTACCTCACAAAGATACTAACAGCCCTCCACGATATACAGAGGTGTCCAACTACAACAAATGAGACTCGAGTAATCAAACCCGCTACCAAAGAATACCTGATGTGTTTACTATAACTTGTGAACCTGTTTTGTTTTAAGGCATATTTCGCACCGCAGCTAGATAGGGGTTTCTTTTGTCATGTCTTTTGGTAACATAGGAGCTCGAATTGATCCTAAACATTTTTATACCACCTATTTAACCATGGGTAAGTAAAATATGAGTCCCTTCAATAAACAAAGAATTTAGTACGATAATTCCTCCTAAACCCTTAGGACTGAATTTGTAAAATGAATCTCAATAAATTTAAAGAGTCACACACATCCAGCATTCAACCCAGCAGTTCAACGGCAACACACCTACCAATCAAAACACTCTTTATACAGTAATATCGAAAAACACAATATGAATGCGAATGTATTTGGATCAACTAGTTCTAACTAACTAATACTTTACGTATATAACTGGATAGAATGGCTTAATACAGTTAAGAGCCCACATTGCATTCGGTCCCCTAAACCCACTACTAAGTACACCAGTGGTAAATGTAAACAACGGCAAAACCCCGTGTATAAACATTGTAAGCTTTACAGCCCACGATTTAAGATTCCCGATTCAGCTTAAACCCAGGTCTACACCAAAACTCTTCCTCTATCACCTATAAAAAAACTAAGCAACCAGTAGTAACCAAAACCCATGAAAGCATACAAAAATTAAAACAGATTTAACCTATTCAGCACCTAATTGTGTTTTCACTGACAATGATACCTAAATTCATATAACGTTCATCCTATTCCAATGATTAATTTTACAATTATAACAGTGAGTAAGGCCTACTTAACAAAATCTTAACGAATATCCCCTAAATTACACTCAGGACACCTATATTTGTAATTTAGAACTAAGAATAAATGTTCGGACAACACACATACATCACATATTAAACATCTAAATGCGGAGTAACATTGTATTCTCCGTTTTAAAAACACCACGTTAACAATGTTTTTTATCCATCATCAATTTTATAGTCCCAACATCAAGTCATTTTAACAAAGCTTCCAGACTATTGTGTGAGGTTTTTCTTATAATCTACCGCCAAAATTTACTTTCGTTATCCCTTAAAGAGCGAGCGACCATATAAACTGTTACCGAAGGACAATTAGCAAAGTTCTCCCCTAAAAAGCTATAACAACAAGGTTAATAAACAAGCTAGATCATTACAGTACAAAACGTTTAACCTATAATTCATATCAACTTTTATTCTCATTATTGGTCGATTATCTGTAACATATCAATGCTAATCTTTACATTAACATAATTAATATTTAGCAAATATTTTTCAATGGAGACCGCTGAATACTAACCACTAATCATTATTAAGAACTGAAGTAAGTAAAAAAATTGCACACAGACGTATTCACACAACATTAGCACACACATATTTTCGGAAACAACACACACACATTCTCACCACACACACACACACACACACACAACACAGCAGAAAACTGAAAAAAATTAGGGGGCACGAAGTGTATAATTGTTATAACGTACCGACAACTGTAGTTACATTAATAAAAGCCAATCATAGCGAGTTACATCCTTCGATACGAAAAGAATAGTCCATAACCTGTATCTTCATGAATTGACAAAAATTAACATACCTTAAGAGAATAAACTGTTTACATTAGCCAAGTTCCATACTTAAGTCTATATCAGTACATACCAGCCCTAAATTACATAAACAAATCGTTAACCTACATGTTCTACTTCACACTTTATAATACAAGCTCACTCCCTCTAGATAAGAACTTATCATTGACCTTAATTAAAACCATTTTGTTTACATTAAAATCAATTGCTATATTAGCAAAAATTATCATATAGGGGCCCCTGTCTAACCTCCTATAATAAACTTTGTTACTCCAACGAATAAATGCTAACGTACCAACAAGTATAATAATATCGTTCATTTAAGTCATAGTAATTTATTTACTCAAAGAAAAAAAATCATTTTTAAGATACAGTTATGCACAAATTCACACCACACAACTTTCTACCACGTTCAAATCTAAAAACATTCGAGCGAAAAGTTATGTGGTGGCGATTTTAAAAATAAGTGTATCGAGTTTTAGAATTATTGGATTTAAGGTGGCCAATATTACTGGAGCAAACACAAGTTTAAGAGATAAGGGATATTTCAACCAATAACAAAGGTATAGGAGTATTTCAGCCCAATCACAGAGTAGGGTAGTTTAATATAATATTTAATCGTTTGACAATAAATGTCAACATGGAAATAGCATCCTCGAGAGAGTCTATATACAGCGTAAGGCGTGTACAAAGGTACCTAAACACAGATAGCTGAATATATATATATATGATATATAATATATCTATATATACTAAACTTACTTACCAAACCTTACCCAATATAATAACCTAACCTAACGCGATATATTAATCTTAAATTGAGTCAAAAAAGTATTTCTTATGATAATAATTTTCAAGTTTTGAACATGATGACAAAACTTATTTATTATTTGCACAAATCGGTCATATTATAGAGTGGATCTTTAAACATTTAATTCCAGTGAAGAGTCCAAAATACGAACTCCCATATTTAATTTATAATCCGGACGAGGGAACCCTAATAGCATACATAAATATATATACTAGTTTCTACCAAGGCCTACATCTTTCCACCGAGAGATACACCCATGCCGGTGGATTTTAACATTGGAAACCCTTAAAATTGAGTTGGGATTCATTCACATTCTAGTCATAGTGGCTTCCAACCTCTTCGGCTTTCGGTTTATCTTCTCTCGGTGGAGATGATATTTCCTTAGATACTGTTTATCGTATTCCTATCTTATGTGTTTATATGTTATTTTAAATATTGGGAGGCGTTATCCTATTGTATTCAGTTGTTTAAGGTTAATGGATTTTATATATACTATGTATGTGTAAGTACCTATACTACCTGAATAACTAAGAGTTATATATATACATAAGTAGAAAAAAGCATACAGTAATAAAATATGTAATATATATTCCAATATATTTTATATATGAGTTAGGCTAAGTTAATATTACTAAGTGAAAAAAGCATACCAGTAAGTCAAAGTAAAATATTTAAAACATTTAATTAAAAATATTTATCTATATGAGCCCTAAGATATATAGTGTAAGACTTTGGATGCTATTTCCATGTTGAACATTATTCATTATCTATTATTTATTTACCAGCGTACTCTGTGATTGGCTTGTGAAAAAATTCAGGGTATATTCGCTTTTTCACAAAGGTTAAAATTCCGGATGAAAATATCGCCTTTCTCTTAAAACTTAGTGTAAATTTTTGTTCAGAGAAAGTTATCTATATATTGCCTTTATCTTTTCATCTCCCGAGACATTTAATTTATATCGTCATATGGTTCGTTCTTAGATTTTGAACGTGTATTGGGCAAAGTTAGAAGGGTTGTGCTCTGTCTTAAAAATGATTTTTTTTTTATTCCATTATACCATATTACTATTGTTAATTGCGAAATAAAACTTTTAAATGTTATGCGTTAGGATCCATTTTGTATTCGGTTCAGATCAAGATAAAAAATGATATATTTACGGACAGTTTGCCGAGACTGTAACAATATGATAAATTTTTGCTAAAATTTAATTACCATGTTAGATGTAAATATTCCATTACCCAATTGGATTAGCCAAATTGGATATGTTTACAGAAATTTATCTTTGAAAAAGTGTTGTAAGATAGCGTTACGTATTGTTGATAATTGTTAGCTCATTTACTGTTGTTATATGTGACTGGGCCTTTTTGTCCTATTATAGATAAACCCGGGTTTTATCTGTTTAAGGTCTGTTTTTAATCTTTTTGTCGTTGTCTATTCGAGTTATTATTCTTAGTTCATTGTGTTAGCTAATGTTGAGCTTATTCTCAAATGTAAAAATATAACATTGTTCCACGTTGTTAACATATATTCGTGTTTGTGGGTTGTGTGTGTGCTGTCTGGTGTGTAAGATAGTGGAAATAGGTGTTGGCTGTGTGGTGATGTACTTGTTTGGCATTTATATACTCCCCCTTTTTATTTAGAATGATATATTTTATATATTAAAATTCAATTTGAATAAAATTTTTGCTAAATATTACAGCATATTGGTTAGATATATGTAAAATTAGGCATTGATATATTACAGATATGCTTGTAAAAAAGTGTGAATAGGTTACGTTTTGTATGCAGGTCCACACTCAGTTAAAGCTGATATTTACCCTGTTTGGTGTTAAGTATGTGAATATTCCTGCTATTATTGTGGAGGAACAGTTATATTCGTGTTTTAGGAGAGGGCCTCATGTTAATTTTGTCGTTGAATAATATCACTTATATCTTTAGCTCAGGTGTTGCATTGTTGGCTACCACTTTTTTTATTAATGTCAATCAAAAAAAACTAACTCTGTATACAATTGTTATTCGAATAATATTCTCGTTTTTTCTTTGGTGTTATAATGTTGTGGTTTCATTACCAAAACCATTACTGGGTCCTCCGTAATTTTTGTTGTCGTGTGAATAGTGCTCCGTTTTGGTAGTGTCGTGTGGATTATGTGTTTGTGTGTAAGGTGTTTATGAGAGGCTGACATTTTATTATCTGTCAGTTTCATTACAATGTCTCAGAGTCTAGGATGGACGTTTAAAACCCCTCTTTGGGTAAAGTTTTTTCCACGTATAATTTTTGTTATATTTGAAATAAAAGATTATACGGATCCTGATATTTAAGGGATAGACATCGATAAATGAAAAAAGTTAAATCGTGTTAATAGTTGAATATGGTTACGGTATTCTTGATATGCTATGTTTGGTTACCTACTACTGTTAGTATGGAATTTGTTAATGTTAGCTGTTTATTCGTGCTTAAAGTATGTTTGGTTTATCATGTTACAATAATAATTTTACTTTATAGTATAAATTGTTTTTCGGCTTCGCTGCTCCGGCTCCGCAGTCCAGGTTCAGAAAGGAGCTTAGACTAAATTATAATCAGGTTATGTGTGTGTGTTGTTGTAGGTGTGTGTGTGTGTGTGTGTTTGTAGGTGTATATGTAGGTGTGTGTGTGTGTAGGTGTTGTTGTAGGTTTGTGTGTGTATGTGTGTGTGCAGTCGAAGCCCGCATCAGTAACGAGTCTGCAAAGCATTTACATTAGTATTAACTAATTTTTACCTAATCTTATGTGAAGTATTTGCATCCGTGTTCGCCCAACATTACTCCATATTACTAGACAACTCATTATTTTTTCCTGCGTACTTATTAAAATTATGGATTGATAATAATTTCTAGTAACGATGATGTCAGCATAAAGCTTAATCTATAAATATAAATTATTGTTATAATTATATTTAATTAAGCTTTATGATTACTCTCTTACCATGAAATTATGTCACATATTACCTATACATACAACCACATACCAATAGTAAGCTGAAACTAAAAACAAACACAATATACATAATAAAACATAATCTCACACCTACACTATACTATAACTAATAGAGGATAAAGCATACGGCGAGAGAAAATCTGAACATTTATTAGTAGTATAAATCTATAGGAAACTCTCATGAATTAGGAATATAAAACTTCCCGCAAATATACAGCGAATTAGGCCTGTATTTATATTTTGCTCGGCATCAGCATTAATGAACATAATAATATAAACATCTTTTTCCTTATGTAAAAATAAATAATGAAATTATCCCCCGAGGAGTTAAATATAATATAGTAAGATAATATATATATATAATATAATTATAATATATAAATATAAAAATATATATAATTATAATATATAAATTAAAATTATTAATAATAATAAAATAATATAATATAATTAATATATATATATTATAATATAATATATATATATATATATATATAATATTTAATATATGGTAAAATATATAATATATATATATATTAATAAAATATATATAAAAAATAATATTATATATATATAATATATATTAATAAATATATAAATAATATATATAATTATATATTAATATATATAAAAAAGTTAATCTACGAAAGTATACCTTAAGTGTTTACAAAATTATAATAAATAAATATTTTAATCCACTTTTTATAAAATGATTATTTTTTTTTTTTAAAGTTATTAGGTTTAAATTAAAAGTATACACAAAAGGCTAATCTACCCACGATTTGAACACAAATCACATACTCAGTGCATTGAATGCTTTTTTTTCACGCTTTCCGACCTCCAGCATTTGTATGTCAGCATTTTTGGTTAAAATTACCCGGACTCCGACTTCCAGGAACTGACTGGCAACATGCATTCTTTAAGAGACTCTACACAAAACGCCAATACTCAGAACTCCAGGCTTCCGCAGCTTTCATGATATTTGTAATGAAATTAACGCGGGCTTCCGAACTCAGCCGAAGACTCCGAGCTCACAGAGCCAATTTTACAAAAAAATAAATGTTTAATCGGCTCCCGATTGCCAGGGCTACCGGGTCTCCGGCAATCCAACCCTTGTGTAATATATTATAATACCAAATCTGCCATTTACACGCTCATGAAAGAATAAATTACAATATCATGATACAATAATTTGAATAGGTGTTAAAATGGATGAAATTAAAATGTTATTTTAGTAAGGACAATCTTTATTAACGATTAATTAGAATCACAAGACAATGAATGATTTATTAAAGAAACATATGCACTGCAGACTTAAAAGAGCAACCAAAAAAAAGGAGAAATGCTTGTTCTTCAAACTGTTCACGTGATTCCCCGTTGAAAAATTATGTAATTCAATAAATTTTCCTCTAAAAAATTATTTCTTGAACTGACACGCGCAGTTACAGTAATATAATTTTTATTATTTTTTTTCTAAAAAGAATAAAAATTCAATGAGATCAATATCATCCTAAAGTTTAAAAAAGTAATTCCGTTCGTTGAATTATGAGACAAAAAATGAAACAATATATAACAATTTTATTTTCAAAAACAGGATTAATAATAAATATATGAATAGATAATATTATATATAGTAGAAATATAGAAATAATAATAAGATAGAAAGATAAATATATATATATATAGAAGTTAATAATAGATATGTATAATAAGTTAAGATAAGAAATTAATATATATTTTGAGTATGTTTATTATATTATATAGATAGTATTAAATGTAATGTATATAATATAATAAAATAGAGTAATGTAAATATATAATAATATATAAAAGTATAATATAAAGTAAATAATTAATATTACTCACAATATTGTTATAAGTATTATATATTATTAGATTAATATGCGAGATATATATTGAAATATTAAGTATAAGTAATTGAATATATAATATATTATATATCGTATTATAAGATATACAGATTTAATTATATAATTTAAATATAAATTGTAATTTAACTAGTGATGTAATATATTGAGTATTACTAAATACACAGATATATATAGAAATAATACTAACTGAATCAGCAAAAAATTGCAATAACTATATATATATATTATTTACCCATTTAGAAATATATATTGATAATATATAAATATTTATATAAATTATGAATTTATACTCATATTCATCAATTATTATTATATATATATCGTAAATATATTATATATAATATGATATTAGTTAATATAAATTAAAATAATATTAAACTACAAATATAATATATAATATAAGGGTAATTTATATACTTAATAGTGAGGAAGAATAATATAAGACGTTATTATAATTATAGAACAAAGTATAGTAACTATTATATTTTATTTATATTCAGTTGTAATTTTTAGTAAAAATAATGAATAAAAAGAAGAAAGTGAATTGGGGATAGAATAAATAATTCCACCACATGAATAATGATAATATAGATAAATACTATACTATATAATATAATATAAATTATATAATATACACAGCTCTATATATAAAAAGAAATAATAAGATTTTCTCATTAATTAATAATTTTAATCTTAAAGGAGTGAGTGTAAAAAGGGAAGAAAAATAAAATATATAGGGCCAGGCACTTTTCACCACAAGGCGGGGTGGGGGGATCCAACACATCAAGGCAGAATGTGCGGTGAAGAATGAAATGCAAAAGATTAAAGCACAATAGCATAAAATGGAAGGAACAAACTAAGCTATGGAGGAAATGAGTCATGGTTAGTCACACAAAAAGCAAATAGTGCGCGTGCTCGCTGGAAAAAAGGTCAAAGTGCCATACAACTCTAATATAATTTATTTGCACTAACAGCACAGAGGAGAAAAAAAAAAAAAAGACAAAAACCGAAATGAAAGAAGCTAAATGCAATTCCAAGATGGGAAAGAGAGAAATGACCTGAAGTCATGAATTAGCTTAGCAATTTTAGGTCTGCCAAAAAGATCACGGTTCGTATTCCTGACCAAAAATTAATCGGGTCACAAGCACCGTGGTTGAACTGTGGGGTCCGTAGTCAAACAAGAGAGAACAAAAAGTAAAAAGTATTATATATAAAGAGACTGCATTGCTGAAGGTAGCACAAGAGAAAGGGAACTTGATCTAATGCACTTACACATAAAGAGTTGAATATGGGCATCCCAACGCGCTACCAAATGTGAGGCACGCACATCTGAGATATGGAAGAAACCCCACAAACCGCCAACTCAATGGAAAAATGTATCTTAGTATATAAAGATTTATATTTAGCATTCTAGTAAAAAATGCTAAATATGAAGAATAAATTATTTATCTCGTTTTTGTTTTAATATTTCAATATTAGATAAGTAAGAATAATAATATTGAAAAAAGATTGGAGAATTGTTAGTAAATATTAGTAAACTTTACACGATACTGATATATCTTAGATTTGTATCAAACTTTATCTTTCATAGTAAAATCATTAGTATTATATCCAATCATAGATTTAGTAATAGCCCTTCAGAACAAGAGAATAATTTTATGAAAATTATTAAATTTAAAATTATTTCAGTAGAGTTAACAATCAACAACGAAGATAAACATTTATGATTAAGTGGATGTAATGCCAATGGGTTTCCCAAGCGATTCTATTGAACGATATTATTGAGCGACGTTCTCTGAGAGCTAGTGTCTCTTAAATTTTGGCTTCGGATTTAGACTACAATATAATCTGATTTGCGTTCAATAATTGTGTTTAACTTGCCTATGCCAAAGAGTACACTAAATATCAAATCATAAAAAGATAGTAATACTTAGGAAGCTTCATACGCTGAAGAAAAGTAAATAATAGTACGCTAAAAAGGTATAATACATAATAAAAAGAAGAAAAATACAAGAGAAAGTATCGATAAAATGATATAGTAAAATAAGGTATGAAGGAACAAGCAAAGTATAAAAAGTAATGGGTGTTAAAAAAAGCTTTATTTGAACGGAAAATATGGAATGAATTTTACCATGCCAGAGAAAGGATCTACCATCAACTGAAATAAAATGACAAAAAAAGATCAAATATACAAACCCAGCAATAAGATAAAGTTTGCTTCCTAATGGTGCTAAATCTTTCAACAGATAAAAAAATTACAGAAGCACCGATAGTGCTGAACCCTTCATTCTCATTCTATGTAAGACTTAAAAGATGATAAAAAGTTAGTATATTAATAAATATAATAATAGTAAATATAAAAAGTACTATAATAAATAATGGAATAGGTAATTTAATTCACTTTCCTCCGCTTTCTAACTATATCTCACCAGAATAATTTCTCTTTGAACAGCATCCGACCATAATGTAAAAATAGAGAGTTTACCTTCAAAACAATATTCACCCTTTCTTAAAATAAAAAACCATCAAATTCTGAGGTTTTGTTAAACATCTGAGAGATTTCATCATCAGATAAGATTGCCCTGTTTTTACTATAATATTTATAAAGCAGCCATTAAGAAGTAACAAGCTCTACAACATACCTCACGATTGAAATAGGAAAGGGTAAAGCTGTATTGTGCAAGGCTGGCCAATCCTTTCGACAAAAATTTAGATATCTGCCAAACCGACTAAGGCACAACTAAATTGAGGAATGTCCTCCTGTGTAACTGGATCACTTTAATAGATATTTATATACACGGAGATAAAGAATTTTAAAATAAAAGTATATCTAATTTATTACTGACGCTACTAATATCATAACAATTTAATATACTCCACAATAATTCTAGAAGATAATTTAGTGTGATTAGAATGTCTATTCCTTACTAAGAACTAGAAAACTTGGTTAGTTATTTTATTGTATGTTTCTAGTCAATCAGTCGTAAAGGATAATTACTGGCAGAAATGCTCCAATAATTGTTATTATATTCCCCCTTATCTGGCAAATTTTTTCAGAAGGCACATCTGCAATTAGAGATAATATAAAAAAAAAAAGCAAAAAAGTGCTTAACGAAATGGGGAGATCCGGGGCTGTAAAACTGACTGAAACTAATGCTGACTCCGGGACCACCCAGATTTCTCCTATAATGTGTGAATAGAGCCCTGCACGATTGAGAACAGTATATATCTAATTTATATTAAATACCTAAAGACTTTACAGAGTTTGAAATACCTTAATGAATCTTTTATGATTCAGATTACTAGGGAATGATATCCGGCTAAAACAAAGATTTGATGCACAAAAAAAAATATTAAAATAGTATGAATATATTTAGTATATAAAAATTTATCGTGAAAATTTAATTGGAAATCATAAATATTGGAAGTAAAGGTATATAGCTAAAAAATACCAGTATAGTCTCTCTATGAAAAAGAATATTTCCTGCAGAGCAAGTCAATATACTCTGATTCGGAGACGAATATTGTTTGATAAGATACATGGGTTTTATAAATAAAATATTCGTATCCGAGTGCTAATGAGATAATTGTCCACGACTGTCGGATAAGTCAGGTAATTATACAGTTACAGCAAAGATATCTCCCACCGATTAGGCGAGCTCCTGAGGTCATGATAACTACTACTATAATCTGTTAAGTTATAGCAGAAGCCTTTAGACTTTAGAGCATAAAGTTAGCGAATAGTACTATCGCTCTCATCTTGTCTCTGTGACCTAAGAATTGCCACTTTTGCAGCTGAATATCCTTGTTAGCAAACTCATCATTAAGCCATTCTGGGCCACAGACAAGCGGCCGCCCACAGTCGCTACGTGCATTGCGTTATTGCTTTTAATTTGGTCTCGCGCCATGCCTGCTTATGAAGATTTTGGCTCATGCGAATGAGTATTGTTTAAGCCCCGACCCGACCCGCCGATCAACGCAAGCTGACAAACATAACCTTGTCCATAAAACCAGCTCATCCGCGTGCGTCGTCCCGCCACACTCGACTAAGCGCTTATCGGTAACAATAGGTACTCGACATTATCAATAGTTTATAATGCTAAGTTCATTAGGCTATGATATAGACAAATCTATTTACTTCATATCGATTATTTTGACACATGTCAAATAAAATCACACTAGTAAATCACAGTTTAAACCAAGAGACTTCCTATTTTCCATCACCCCGGAATAATGATCCTAATATTATAATTTGATACTCAAAGATGTAAAAGCTGATTCCATAGTATTTGATTTACGTTTAGTCTTTGTAACTAAGCTAACATTACTGTTACTTTGATGATATTATCGAAGTAATATACTATGATTTCACCAGTATGTCAAGGTAACAAATCTTGAATATATTCGCTGGAATTGTTGAGTATTTCTTTTCTTTCTGCTGCCAACGTTTTAGAAATATTGTTTTATCTTTAAAAATGATAACTTTATTTTATTATATCCTATAACATATTTAAACAATAAATATATTTTCATGAGAACAAATATAATAGTGTAAAATAATTAATAATGTTAGATAGTAATAAAATAAATGTTTTGTGCTTAAATTATATATAATATTTATAGTGAGAAAGAATAAATAACATTAATATGAATAGACTTACTATGGTAAAAATAAGATAGAAATTTATATAAATAATATAAAATAATAATATAATTATAAAAAATATTGACAAATAATAATATTATAAATGCTTCAAGCACTTAGAAATCATAGCTCATGACCATATTTATAAATGAGCACAAAAGCCCAAATATTCCACACTTTTATGCAAATTATTTTAATGTCTTAACATTTATATGATGTTTTCAGCATTTTTCCATCACAATTTACGAGAAAAATATATTTTTTCCAAGTCTAAAGGGACTTCCAGTAATTCTTAAGGCCATGTACTCCACACAGTAGCGTTTATATAATGCCACTGGTTATGCAAAGGGAAAAAATCTAATGTAGGAGGCTCCCTATGTCTATTTTACGAACCATTATAATAACAATTGTTATTGTGAAGACTACTCTTTCTCGGACTAACATAGAGCAGTTATACCAAGTTTATTGCAAACTGAAAAAGTTCTCCACTTTAGTCTCAGGTTTTTGAAATTAATAAAAAGTTTCTGTCATGAAAATGATCTTTAAAAAACTTTTCAAACTTTCTTCCCTTTAACAATTGACAAAGCAAATTGCGGTGGAATTGAATAGTCGATTAATTAAATTGTACGCCAAAAATTATATCCCCGTTAAAGAAGTGATCCAAATAGCCATGTGAGTTTGTGGACATCCCGAGGAAGTAAGAACTTGGTTTTAAGTAGCACTCTGTGCAGTGATAAGAACTAACTGATAAGGGTTCCCATCAACTGTGTAACTATTTCATATTGGACAAATGAAAGTATTTTTTATCTTCAGAGTTATGTTAAGGAGTCCAATATAATATCATAGTGTTCTTTGCGGGCCTGGATTAATCTGTAGTTGACGTATTAGATTTTGATCTAAGATAAATTAAAGAGCTTAATTAAAATGACAATTAAATATATAAAAGTACAAAGTGAAAAATTAATTTATATATTTTATTGTATAGAAATACAGTGAAGAACAATAAAAATCAAAATATTTTCATTGAAAAAAAAAGAACGAAAAAGAAATAGATATAATAGTAAAATGTAATATTATATATATAATATATATAATATGGACAATAGGGATAAATAAAATTAATAATAATATAAATAATAATAAAGTAATTTAAATTTATAAATATAATTGTAAAATCAGTAATCCTAATATTAACGGCCAAGATAGAATATAATATATAATAATAAGACCTTATCATTAAAGAATCGGATAAAAAATCATATCATCTAAAATATAATATAATAGTAAAATAATGAGATAATATAATATATATAAAATAAAAATATATATATATAATAATATATAATTTAACAACCTATGTAGTAGAAATAAAATTTAATGAAAAATTTACTAATTTGTAATTTGGGCCCCGTGCCGGCAAGCAAGGCACTGCTGTAAATTATTCATTTGCGGCTCCCGACCCTCCGGCTCCGGCCTCACAGGATTCCCCCTAATGGAGATTTCGACCGGACCGACTCCGGGCATGGACCGCTCAGTCCTACCGTAAAAATTTCGAGTCCTGCGACGCCTACCAGGCTCCTGGACCTCCATAAAGACCCTAAAAAGTTTCGCCTCCGAGCTCCAGGGCTTCCGGCTCCACCCAAAAACCTGCGGCTCTGAGGCTCCGGCTCCCGGTTCCGGCTCCGGCTCTTCAGCAGCAACTAGCTAATTGTAAGAAATTTACCAAATATGTATGATTATAGATTAAGACAGAAAAAATGATGAGTTGAAGCATATTATTTTTATATGAATTAAACTAAGTAAGTATGGATAAAGCAAAGATAAAAAGCAGTTAAAACATGAGGTGGGTGTGGCGGTGGGGGACAGATGCCCAGTGCCCCTGAAGGCTAGTTTGCTTCTAAGCGTGCTTTTCAACCTGCCTTTTACTAGGACTTGGAGAAGTTAGCTAGGTGTGTCGGTCCACCTAAACCAAGCTAACTGAGGATATTATTCATAGATAATATAATATTGTACATTCTTTTTTCCATAGTAAAATTAATATGTGATTTGTTAAAAAAATATTTAAAGTGTGAATTAGTTTTTTTTTCAAAAAACAAAAATTGTTAGTATCTAATCAGGAATTAAAGTACATAATGTTTATTACAATAATAGGAGAACGCAATGCCATGATATTTTAAGAAGGTAGACATCGTAAAAGATAAGTATTAAAGATCTAAAGTATATTATCACTAACGGGAACAATTTGAAATAATTTATAGGCATTTAACTTTATCTTCCACTTAAACTGTATAACTTCTAACTGTTAACTTTTATATAACTTTAAGGTTCCAACTATTGGTAATTGAAACAGGCTATATTCTATAGATAATATAAAATAAAAATACTTCAGTGTATTGAAATAAAAATGTAAAAGGACTATGGTGTTAATACGGGAAATTTAAGTAAAATATCGATTACACATACATAAACACATATACACATGCACACAACTGAACCATATCCAGCTATAAAATAAATGTATAATAATAGGAGACTTGAATATATAATATGCATCACACCCTCAACACCAAGCCGATATAAGCAAAGATTATATGACTCTCGCAAATATCTCATGGTCGCCAAACAAAAGTTCCCTCTACTATACCAATTCCATGCATATTAGACTATAAAAAGAGTAGTACACTTAAAGTTCTCTGTGAGTTAAGTTATTTCACAATGTTTACAACATGAAGAGCTCGTTTGCTACATATTTAGTTTTATGATGCAAACAATTGGGAGAGCTGTTAGTAAATAGAGCGTAAAGGTCTATTGTATTATGTTATACTTAATATCCATTTTTTAAAAATAATCGTTTATTAAAAGGGTAAAAACCACATTTTGGGGTTCGGCACCCATCTCAATTGGTGTCCCTAGACATCTTTGAGTGTATTGAAACTATGTTATTCATATTCTACATCACTGAAAACATTATTTTAGCACCAATATTGTATTATTATACAAATATTTACTACACCAGCACCGCACCGGAGCCACTGTCAACTTCTACTCTTTTGGGTCAGATTCCTTCTTCATTCTTCAATGTTGTATCTAATCTACGATAACATTACTAATTTCACTTTCCTTCATCTTTTCTCTGGCTGATGTACTCACTCTGTAATTTTCTTCTTTTTTTCCAGCTGTAGGAACCACTCAAAAGTGAGAGATGGCCGGGATTCGTCTCGAACTAATATTATTTTTTGGGGTTACGGAAACTCTTACACAAAATTCGGAATCTTGATTTGTTACCTATTAGAAAGAGACCAATTAAGATATTATAATTATAAAAGAACACACTCAAAAATTAAAATGAAATATGTATCAAACTGGTTAGACCAGAAGTATTCCTCGTCTGAGTCTCCGCCAATCAATAATTAAACTCCAGGCATCCGGCTTCAATTAATGCTCCGTCATATGAGATCTTTTCTTACTTCTACGTTCTTCGTCTACCTCTTCTTCTCTTCTTCTTCAGAGACCTGTTTTTCAAGTTACTTAAATTCATTCCATGTTCTTCTTCTTTATTCTTCTTTCTTTATCTATTTACTTACTTCTTTCTTCTATCTTCTTATTCCAAACTACTGCTATCCTTATTTTTATCACAAAATTATAAAAACTAAGTAACCCAAACAAAGAATTGAAGTAACAACCTCCCCGAAGACTGAAAAAGGCACTCAAAGTGACCAAATCGATAGTCATCCCTCAAAGGCTAGAGGCTATTGTCAAAAGTTTGATCGGCTCTATCGAAGCATGAGTGGCATCGGCAAATAGTTCGAGTGAATAAACGGCATACAAAATATTCGATGTGTTGGGTGTGCGTGTGTGTGGGAAGATGTAAGTGTGAAATAATAATTGGGTGAGATAAATGTAAGTTGTCTATGGAGTGAGTGTAAAAGTAGTCTATATGGGTGGGTAGTAAGGTGATCTTAATAGGGTAGAGTGTGTATGTGATGTTATAAATAAGTGTAACGATAGTAGTGGTAGAGTGTAGGTGATAAAGATTGTGAAGCTAAAAGGATGTGTAGTATTGTTATCATAGAGGTGTGAACAGAACGGTGTATAAATGTTATATCATATGTTACGTGAGGTCTGGTATGAGGATGTTAGATAATATTGTGCATTATTATAGGAGCAGGGTGTATGTGTTTATCTAGGATAATGGGTGTATATGTAGTCTATGAAGTGATGTTGAGTATATAGTTGATAGGTGTGATGACTTAAAGTGTCGTGTGGGTGTAGTGTATGTGTATGTGAGTAATAAGATAATGAGACCTTAAGCGGTGTCAGTAAGTAAGTTGCATATAGTAGACCTAGCGAGTGTGCGTGTGTTGTATAAGATTAGGACCTTAAGCGAAAAGGTGTGATGTGTGAAATATACGTATCCGTGATGTGTGGTAGGTTGTAAAGGTGTAAAAGAGGTTAATATAGTGACAGTGTTACATAACAGGATACTCAAAATTAATGGACATGGTTACCTACATGACCTGACAATGTATATAGGCACAGTAATCCCTACAGCATAAATAGGTACTGAACGTAAAAGGTACCAATACATATAAGTGCCTCCGAAAAAATACTTAATATAATCACTTAATCCCTCATAACGAACTTTTATGAATAGAGTCAATTTCAGGCCTTTGATTAACTCGGTATACTAAAGAGCCGAGATATCAAGGCCAAGATCGTAAATAATATTCATAGGCCAAAATCATCAAAAAAATGTGTGGCTAGCTACCTAAAAGGGGAGTCAGTCAAAGGGGGGCCAAAAAATTAAGTGGAGTGAAAGGCACCGTACGACGGTTTGCACTGAATTAATCACGTGATTTTTCTCTATCTGGGTTCAAGCCTCCTATTTCTTCCGTAGGATGAAAGGATGCCAAAGAGCAGAGTACATAAGATACCTAAAGTAGGGAAGATCCATGGGATATTAATCACAATAGGCTTATATATTTGATAAAGACTTATATTACATCACCTAATAACATAATACTATAATCAATATATTAATTATATATATACATCAATATATAATAATAATACTATAATCCATATGAAAGGTAGTAGGATAAATAATATATAATATCCCAATAAGTGAAATTACAACCAATAATTATACAAATATATATGAATATTATTTAAATCACTATAAAAATATATCACATACAATAAGAATTAAATAATAATAACCAATAAAAATAAATAATATATAATAATAACTAATAATAATAAAATAAAAAATAATAAAAAATAATATATTATATATATACAGTATACCCTAAAAAAAAAATTATACCCAATAATAAAAATATCGATTATTATGAATAATAAATTAGTAATATAACCTATTTATATATAATATTATAAATAAATAAAATATAAAGTATATACACAATTAGACCCCTGAGAAAGACCATAGTTCGGCATCGCGGGTTATGTAGCATAGGATTCGAAATGTAAAGATAGACATAAAAGGTAGAACTGAGATATAGAAAATTCGAGAACGGCAAAAAGCGAAAAAGACGATAATGTGGACGGCTAAGGGTGCGGTGCAGGTGACGGCCATGGGACAAACTTGGAGTGTTTGGTCCAATCGACCCCGTACTAGTATTTGACCCCGAATAAAACGCTATTCTAACGTGAACCAGAGAGAAACCAAATAATGATTGACCTCAAGAAACTTAATACACATACGTGTCACCGAATAATTATGGTCTATTATTACGCCTTACCAAGTCCCATACAATGAGATGCATTAAAAAAACTTAGTTTTGCCACAAAAAAAAAGTGCTGTTAAGCTAAATTTTGCCTCTTCCAAACATTTGCTATACATCTAAACATACCCACATTGCAAATGTTGCATATGCAATAACGCCAAAATCTACGAAAAAAAACACGCAAAATGATAATGGAATAGCGATTACTAAAAAAGAACCCTAAACGGTTGAAACGGCCGCGCTCGGTAATAGCGGCAATCGACTCAGGCATACCTCAAAAAGGCAGATACTTACTTGGTGTCAACACCGAAAGCGTCAAAGGCTTCATAGCTCCAGGAAACATAAAATTGGATGCACAGCTGCATTAGAAAAGGCGCGATGCGGCCTAAGGCCTTCTGGAATGTTAAATATCTGATACTTTATTCTACTTTGTTTAGGAATGCCCGAACAAATCGATTCCAAGGCGGCAAAAGTTGAAATATCATAACTCTGGATTCGTGTGCTAAAGACTCACATCGAAACCTCTCTTTGACTGCCATGTAGTTCAACACAAGTGAAGGCTACAGAATTAATTATAAGTACCTAATCAAACTATGAATACCAATATAATCGGATTAATTAATGCCAGTCTACTATAAACGAAAAATAATATAATTACGCTAACTAATAGTGAATAAGGATTAGAAAAATGGGGAAGGCTAGGTATAAATAAAATAAAAATATTAATATAATATAGAAGGTAACTAACTCGACAATATGAACTAACTAATATATAAACCACAGCACGAAAAGCGTTAAAGACGTACCCTTTATCGTAATCCATAATTAATACCTTTAAATATATAATCATAGGGTATTTAAACTAACCAAATTATTATGCCGTTATTATATTCATATAACGTTAAGTGAAATTAAATTTCATGCTTACTTGATAAATGCTTAAATAGAAAGGGGGAGCTGATTAGGGCTAACTCGTATTTTAAAGAAGGAAAGCATCAATATATGACACTTTAATTTCTAATAATACATCCAATATCGAATCTTTTACATGGTGAATCCTTTATATAATCTCTAATGGTGTGATATAGACACAACTGAAATATTTAGCCTGATTATTCATATAGCTACATGAAAAACTCCAACGGACTCACCTGGTCGTGCTGGAGAAAAGTGCTAGAAAAAGGGAAAGGAACCTCAAAGTAAGGTGAGGGCTAATCATACAAGGAAACGCATATCTAAGCCGCAACCTGCGTCCCCATACTAATACAACAACTAATACAGACTCCCTCCGTAAACCGAAAATAACATGAGAGGGTAGGACACTAAATATCTCTCGGGATTGTATTCTATAATTATTAGGTCAGGAACGTGCATAGATAGCTGAGTAAACAAGTGGCCTGCGCATACTGCGTTTTTGCTACGATATTCTAGCAATAAGGGATCCAGAATTCTCAAATGTATTATACTACTATATATATAATATATATATATATATAAATAAAATATATAATAATATATATGAGGTATTACTCTTAGGATTCTTATGTAACTATCCAATAGCATATAATAACTACTCAAATACAAATAACTGAAACAATATAAAAAATAAGAGTACCCTATAGCTATAAAGCAGCTCAATGATACACACCAAATACCAAGAAATCCTAAATATATAAGATAAAACTATACAACTATAAAAATAATAATTAAAATATAATAAATATAATATATAATATATATATATATATTATTAAATTAATTAGAAGAATATAATATATAATAATAAATATAATAAATATCATAATAAATATAATAAATATATAATAATAATAAAAAAATAAATAAATATAACAATATTACATTATAAATTATAAGAATAGTTTGTAGATAATAATAAAAAATAATATATAGGTAAAATAATAAAATAATATAATATAAAAAATATAAAAAATATTAATATAAATTAAAAATATAAATAAATAATATAAAAAGAAAAATAAATATAATATATATTACTAAATTAAGTATATTCATGTGACCTATGGGTTGTTTTACGCGCTCGTCTACGACGTCATAGATTGAATAAATTAGCAATATCAACGCATATCGCCAATAAAATTATAATAGCGGATGTAGGTTTGCGAGAATTTCGGATTAGTGATAAAAAGTGATTCGATGAATATCCGCAATATTTATGCGAGATGCGAAGTATAGCGGATGCGGATGTGGTTATCCGCTACAAAACACCTCTAATAATAAATATATATATATAAAGATAATAAGAAAATAGTATAAATATATTAAATATAATTAATAAATAATTAATATATAAAAATAAATATATTAATAGATATATATATATATATATATATATATAAATATTATTAAATAATATAATAAAGTAATATATATAATATTAATAATAAATATATAATATAAAATAATAATATAAATATTATATATAAAATAAATATAGTATATTAAATAAATATAATAAAATATGATTAAATGTATATATATAATTAATAAATTGATAACTATTAAAAAATAAAGTCATCAAAAAATTTTATAAAATCCTCCTTCAACATTTAAAAAGAAAATTCAATTTTCTGTATTTTATAGCGTCATCTTGAAAAACATTTATATTCTGAAATTCCATATATAAAATACTGACAGAAAAGTGTACGATCCATTTCCCAGGAATAATAATTTTATATAGAATGGTATAAAAAGATGGGAAAAACTTCCCAGTTTTATGAAGGGATTTTATTCCAGTGTAATTTTTGATGCTTGTGACAATATTATTCTCAAAAAAATAAGTACTGCTTATAAATATTATTACATAATCATTAAAGAGTGGTTGATCGAATTACTATTAAATAAAACGTACTCTATATTAAAAGTTATACCAATTCAATGAACTTAAATGATAAGAATGTAGTGAGTGAGGTAATGAAAAGTAAGATAATACTTTAACCGTTCCTGTATAAATTTTTCGTAAAAAAAATCGAGGACCTTTTTGTACGATTTTTATGACATTGGGACTTGTTAAAGGAATATCTAGGAGGCTACCGTAAGATTTTTCAGGATTATCTATCCTTCGATGAGCCGAGTTGAGAAAAGTCATTTAATAATAGTAGTAAAAAACAAAATAAGGCTTTGCCGCAAATCCGACAGAAATAATTAATGTACTTGTAAAATTAAAAATATATATTGAACTTAATTAAATGAAGTTTAATATTAAATGAAAAGTGTTTTTCTTGAGAAAGAAAAATTATTTAAGTATATCATTATGATTAATGTAAGCGACTCAGGCTCGTGGTGAAGAAGGGGTTTAACCACAATCACCTGGAATTAAATAGCAGTTATATAGACAAAAAATAAAAACCTATAAGAGTTCTGAATAAATATAATAGATTAGTAATAAACAAACAAAGGTGAAGTGAAGTTTTAAAAATAAAAAAAAAAATACAAACCTTTTTTTTAATTAAAAAAAACATCTGATAAAAAATATAATAATAATGCAAGTCTTACTTCATTGTAAATGCCTCAGCTCGATAACAATTACAATTACCTACAATTCATAATATTTCTATTTTATAATTACTAAGTAGCAACACATCAATTATAGAGAATATTAAAAAGATTAAAAAGAAACATAAAATAAAATGGTTATATTAAATCCAAGAATTGTATTCTAATAAGATAAATAAAACAAGTTAATACTAATATCTAATTTATAGGATTTAAATATACACAGCTGAATACAAATGTACCAGAACACACATAATCACGCGAATAATATACAATAGATAAAGTATTATGAACCGTATGAGAATACAAGAGAGGCTTTCAATAGCGAGCTTTGAGTTTGAAAGAAGAATATATCATATTCCTTAAGTTCAAAACCCACTCTCTCTATATATTATCTCATTCAAATATAAAAATTAAAGAATATGCATTTTCAGTAAATACAGTATATATTAAAGTTATCTATAAATATTCATTATATATAATACAATATAAAAAGACCATTTATGATTATTCATTAATGTATGTATTATTATCTTACTCTAGAATTAATTTTTATTCTAGCCTGTATTATAAGTTAGAATTAAATTAATTATTGTAAATTCATTAGCTGTTATTATACTAAATTACTCTAGATACTAAATGACTATCTGATTATCCTACAATAATCCTCTCCTAAATATATGCATCTATATAAAATTCTATACCAATATTATATATACAGTCACACACTCGCTCGACATTTGAGTCACATTAATCCAAAACTAACACAGCTATTAAAAGACACACTATATCTCAAGCACGATTAAATTACACATCCATGAACACAAATATACTCACATAATATTAAAAAATGTAACATGACAGATAATCAAACTATCACAATGGCAATAATTAAGCGATCCTAACTACACTTACAAGAAAACCGCAAATTTAAACTCTCTATTGAAAAAGCCTTCAAACACACTTTAATATAAAATAGCCACAAATAAGTAGATACACCTAGAAATCCTAGATATACTAACTACCTAATAACTTATATACACACCTGAAATTAACATAGCAAGTATACTACATATTAATTATAAACAAATATGAAAACTACTCATGTTTGTCACTACGGATAAATAATAGTATAGGATAATAAGATACCATAATAGTACCCTATACTTCACAAATAACCATAAGTAGTAACTCATAAAACTACAAATAACCCTAAAATAATCACCAACTGACCTAGTATTAATAAACATAACCTAACATATCTAAGCCAGTATGAGAAAGTTTATTTCAGTATAATATCTGGTGCATGCATGAAACTAATCGGATATAATGAATATAAAATATCTCATAATATAGGATAATAGTATAGAATATTATATAAATTAAAGAAAATAGAATATATCAGATAATATAATATACTATAATACAATATAATATAACAAATCAAATGCCCTCATTATAGAACAGAGAGAATAGTAATATAAATATATAAACTTCTATATATTATATAGTATAGATAATATATATAATATATATGATAATGAACACAGTATATATATTAATATATATATTACTATAAGACATAAAAAAGGCGTGAAACTACGGGAGTAGACAAAGAAAACTACCTGTAATAGCGCTCCTAATAGCCGCGCAACCCAAAATATAAAAAAATAATGAGTAAAAAGGTTGATAACAAAGATAAATGACTAATAAATCAATACCTCAATAATAATAATAACTAGAATATAATAATTATATGTTTATTATTTAAAATAACAACCCAATACAATAAGTCAAATATAGACACGCCACTAAAGTAGTACAAACAAAACACCAATTATAACTAAAGAATACAATAATGCAAAGAGATATTGTACTATGATACAATATAAAACCACTAAACCAGCAAAACATAGTAAAATATATATTGATATAATATCAAAGATATATAAAAATACACCTATATGGTCCTATATAATAATAATATATATAATAATATGATAATAAACATGTAGATTAAAGCTGAAGATAAAGATGATATATAGGAGAATAATATGCATAAATATCAAAATAGAGATAAATAATATAATTAGATGTAAAAAAGAAAATAAAAATCTCACTAAGAAGTCGTTTTGTCTAAAATCCAACAAAAAGAAGATAGTCTCCAAAAAGAAAACTACAACGATGTCAAAGGAGAAAAAGAAAGAAAATCAGAAACAGGAGAATACACAGAAATAATATCATATATATATTATAATCAAAACTCACCATATACTTACTCACTCATAAAAACTTACTAATAACGAGTACATATATATCATATACGGATTTTAGTCTCCAGCTTTTATTTCGGCGGACCTTTGCACACTTGATTGGAATGGACATTTAACCAAGATGGTCCACTGGTTGAAAAAAAAATATTGGCTGGTAATTTACTTAGAATCACCATTATTTTGGTATCATTCTAAATTACTCTTTCAAAGATCCTGTTAGCATACATCAGGAAAGTTCATCAGGATGAAATGAATAATAATAGCTGACGAAAATCATAATCTATACAAGGATAATTTAATACAATATGATCACTATTACAATACTAGACGTGATCTGCAAAACAAAAAAAAAAATTCTAAATATAGTAGTGAAATAATTTAAAGATTTTCAATCTGGATTAAATAAATTTCTTCAACCACTTCAATATAATATACCACTAAACTTTACACCTCATAAGCATTTTAATAGTGTGATATAATCCTGAATACTCGTGTTCTCATTATAGGGAACAATAAATGTTCCCTATTAATGTCCTTGTCCACCAAATTAATATAGACTTTTTAGTTATAAAATCTGAAATTTATGTTATAAGCTATTATTTCGCACAGTCAGCATTATTAGTAGAAATCTTCTTGCCAATGAGAGATTTTTAAGAATAAAAATACCTTTCATACGAGTAACTCTATAGGATGTGTCTTCAAGCCTTAATTTACAATTAATATACGTCTGGCTGTATAGTAAATTTACGCACTTTCTTGTAACGGTGTTATTTCTGCAATTTATAACCGTTAGGAAGTGACGTTAATATTAAATTTCAATGGTAATTAATTTTATTATAATATTTTGGAAAAAGATGACTATTTTACCAAGCACGCAATAGAAAGGCAAAGAGTATCATATTTCAATCGTCTTAAGATTCGGATTAAGATGCGGATGCGGATGCGGATGCGGATGCGGATGCGGATGCGGATGCGATTGTCTCAGTTTTACTTACTGTGAATGAACTTTCGATTCTATATAAAAATTTATCTATCAGTATCTCTGAGGGTTATAGTGATCAAATTATAAATTTACTAAAAATTGTCATGTTTTTAATTACCTATAGCTCATGTAATAATTACATAAATTCAAGCCACCAAAACCTGCATATCTGTCCATCTGTGATATTTACTTATAATATATATTAGCTATTGATATCTATTATATTGATATCTATTGCATCTTATTATATAAGGTCAAATTTTTTATCTATAAATTGTACAGGTTTTACATAACTCCCTATAAAGCAGTAATATACACTAAATCAAGCCATACCTAATATACCCTATTACTGTTCCACTATCATGATCTCAGTGATTACTATTGATCTCATATGATTTATATTGAATCTATGATTATTAAAGTGAGTCAAATTTATTTATATTATTACAAATAAATATGTATCATGTTTTATTACATACCTCATAAATCCTGATAAATCACTAAAATCAATAGCATACGACCAAACCTGTATAATAAATCTTGTTCACTAATATTTCATATGTAATAATCTATAATACTATAATTGATCCTATTATGAATATCCCTTAAATATTTCCCATATAAATATCTGAGCTTACTATGCAGTACACGAAATATATTACATCAAAGTGATTCATTGTTTGATAACACTAAATCGCTCTGCTCACACAGAAAGATACTCGCAACATAATATGATAAAGCAACGTAACTGGGTTCAAACTCCATCCCAAAGACTTATGAACGAAACACAAAACGCTACCATCCCTCTGGGAGTTACTTGCTGATGCAACCTATCTATCATTATGAGAATCAACTAACTACTGAGTGGTATATAGTGGTAACCCCATGATTTATAATGAGAACAGTAATACTAATTGTGGGAGATCAGATGACGTTACTATTGAATCAGTTTACAGTATCAGGATATGAGCCATAACTCACTCAAATAATCAAATAGTAATGTTCAGAAGCCGAGTAAGCCCAAGTTCTACACATTTCAATCAAGCTTACCTCCGCATATCCATTCATGTAATAGAGAAACATTAAGTACCGACACCAAACTTAAGGTCAGGTCATCCCTTAAACACCACAATCACCTGGATGCAACAATGAAACAAGCATATCGACCTAGAATACAAACCTCTCGAAAGCCAAGTAACTACATAAGATAAATAACACAGAAAAACAGAGCAACTATCATATAAGTGTGTTCTACAGAGAACCACCTATATTGTCAAAAAGAAACAAACTAAGTCATAATCTGACAAATAATCCACTAATATGTTAACTATAAGCCAATAACTAGATGGTCATGTGGTAACTATCTTACAACTAAATATTTACACATAGTAAAACCCTGAGCTCAAACTGGTGTTGGATCATACAGAGTACCAGCGCAATCATGCAAAAGATATACTGACTGATAAATGGCGTAACAAAGTGTTCGTTAATACAATAGACTAACATTGATGTAACATCGACAACTAAGAATATTGAATATACACGAAAACCTGATACATCCTTAAACAGAATAAAACAAGGGAATAAAACGCGTTAAACATGACAAAGTCAACCTTCGTGATCCCAATATCTCAAGAAGCATAAAACGTACTAACACCGAAAGCCCAAATTTAAATATTAATACGAAAAAAAGTTCTCAAATTTCCATTCGAATACTTTATCACCCAAATTCTCGCTATCAATGACTCTCTCTTTAACAAGATAGACCAACTTTTTAACGCAATAAACATCTTACTATAACCAAGCTAATTATATGATGTTCAGTTATTACATTGAACAAATAAACAAGTAAAGTTGCTTTCCAAAACGACAAACAAAATTGTATGGATTTATCAATACATATGTTATGTTATCCCAACAACCAGACGAATAACCAGCCTCTCAATCTAAGCAATTGTATTTCTATTTTAACATTATAGAAATAAAATATGTATAATGTACAGATAGACCTTTGATTATTCCAGAAAAAACATATAATAATTATTATTCTCACTTAAATATTTTTTATATATATACTAATAACAATTATATACATATACAATAAATATATATACTATATATTATTTAATCATTATAATAATATAACATTCTATTATCAATAGCGAAATTAAACTTATTTTCTAAGGCTCTATATTTACTCTCTATAATTACACTCTATATGTAAACATCACTTGCGTAGGCAAGGATGTAAAGTAAATAAATGCCTTCAGCTGCCACCTAAAACCACATTTCCTGGGTATGTTGTTGAATTCCCCGCACTAGTTCCACTCATATTCTATATCCGGTAACCAGGAGAGAGAGAGGAGTAGAGGTCGAGTCGGAAGGAGATAACTAGAAATATTATTTAAAAGAGGACAAGCAATGTACCAAGTGTGGTCATGCTGATAATATACCGATAGATAACCCAAGGAAGATTTAGTAACCTGACGAGATACTGTAAAAAATAGTCCATTGATAGAACTCTTAGCGATTCAAATGAGCTCCAATTATGTATAAAAGTGTGCAAAGAGAATGTGCACATCGGTTGAGATTGGAGGCCCGAATGTTTAATCCGTTCGCTTTAGTTATACTGCCCACCTATATATCGTGACACCAGTATCAATATATAGTTCTCAAATGGGTGGGTATATCCCACTTACTCACACACCACAACAATGCGAGATCCAAGTGACCTCCTAATTGTGTGATGCTAATAAGCAACGTAACAGAGTGAGAGGGAAGTGACATAATATACCACAGAATACGACAAGCAGGTTCCATGCTGGTTGGCGTCATACCTCTTTCACCAACCAACTGAATATTTAAATAACACGAACCGCATACGCAGCGAAGACATGGAGCGTCAAACCTAACGCGCGCTCATATATCTGAAATAGAACATACGCAACTTGTCTCAACACTGTCACTCTGAGAGAATAAGTGTGTATCACATAAAGGAACCTCCTTCATAATACAAGAAACAGGAGTAACATAGGTTATCCTGGTCATCCTAGACCCCACAGATGCCTAATATACAAGAAATACACAAAGTACACTCTGAAGAAATAATATACAGTATATAACAAACAAGCGAATGGGGAGGTCATGAAATAACGGCTCTCTCAATTATAATAGAAATTGATGGATCAGACAGTCATATCTCCGGGTGAATGTCCAATACACGTGGAACTCTCCAAGATAATGAAGATTACATAAAGTATAATAAGAGTTTATCGTATCCCATCGTTGAAGTATACATAAGCACAAACAAAGCCTCCATAGAGCTATGAACAGAAAGTCAATATTCCTAAAGAACATCGAAGAGATACGTAGAATAGTCCATACGGGAGTTAAGCAGTGCATTGTACCCACTTAATGATACAAAATCGAAATAATGTACTCTTAATATGAAAGGGAAATCGTATAACGTATAATACATACAACTACTTATAGTAATGAGTCTTCTTTCAGCCAATCATTAAAGAATAAAGTAAACAAGAATTAACTCAAATGCCGTACATAAAGCACATATTATCTCAAGTTCAAAAGTAATATATTATTCTCATTATAGATACATTAAAAATCAAACAACACTAATATAATAACAATAAATAATATAAGGTTCATACGTTGGTAATATAATGATAATATACAAAATAAGGTAAGTATTCCTATATACCAGTAAATATTAGATCATGAAAATGAAGATTATCTCTAAAACATAATAATAATAATAACAAAATCACAAAAAAATATATATTTATAATAAATAATAAAGATAATTATATATATAAATTAATTAATTAAAATATATCCTCACAATTTGCTTCCAATGCTAAATCATTACAAGGTATCGATACTTTGTACAATAAGAACTCAAGAGTCGTAAAAACCGACACATAGATAGTCACGTTTGAATCATATCAAGTGAATAATACAGAATCATAATTTATATCAGACTTAACATATAATATAGTAAATTTCTAAATCATACTCCACACTCGACTGAGCTTCAAACTGCAATTGCCAACATAAATATAATATAGTGTAAAAAGATCCAGAGCAACTTGAGAGCCGCAATCTACGTAAGACATCATGAGTTTACTTCACTATAGAAGTGACATATTATATATGGAGTTAAGCGGTAGATCATCGAATTCTCCAATTCTTTTCTAACATCACGATTAATATAAATGGAAAGTCATCATGACAATAACGCGTGCCATATACTCACGAAGTGTCATGAACAATGCATGTTACACACGACACAGAATATGATGCGCAGCTGAAACTCCAATACAATAAATACCATTCGTTAATTACCATTGGCATGAGCGATATGCGCTGGATCATCAATCATCGAGCGATGCTAAACTCAACTATAGACATGAACAAGTCTAAGCATTAAATCAACGTACGCAGCGAAATACATTTCCTAACCCACACTATAAGTATATTAAGACTATTCAGTTACTGTGTGTGTGAGAGCCTCCCGGTGAATCTCAATGATGAAACTCCAATATTATACACAGCACACGGCGAGGTATTCTTAGGTGATACTCACCACGGAGAAACCTATACATACTCTGATCAGAAACAAACTAAGAAAATAACTGAATACAACTATAGATAGAGACCTATGACACGTCTTCGCCCATACTCGAGGATCTACTCGTGACATCCTCGGAGTAGTTATATATATAGCAGCAAATCTGGTGGTTCTAACATCATTCACGCAAAATATGAAGAAGCTAATGTTAAAGATGACTAACGTTTCATGTTGATTCAACTCCGTTCTATAATATCCGCTTTCCACTCGAAGTATGAATCAATGCTAAACAGAGAACGCAAGCTCTCATGTTTAGAAGATATCGAAGTATAACTCTTAACGCTCAATCTACTAGAGCTCCGCAGTCTCGCAGACAGTTTAATGCAGATTGTAGCTCTCAACTCTTTAACCAACATATAATAAAATACGTTTATGTTAACTGCGGTAATATACAGTTTGAATTAATAATAATCATTAGTATGATAAAATCGAATATAACCATATCAGGTTTTACTTATTTATACTATTATATATAAGATTGAACCGCACCCTGGGTCATATGATTACCCTTTGTATAATCTTTTGTATAGGGTTATATCTGTTAAGACGCTGCATATTGTTCACTTAATGAAAATAGAACACTTTTTAAACGGAGCACAACCTCCTAATGCTTTCAAGTCCACTACGATTATGACGTTAAAACAAGCATCATGAGAAAAGATATTATAAAATTAAGGATACAAACACAAGCCTAACAGGAAGGCTAAACCTGTTTTACATTCACTTTTAGGCCTTACGCTCCGTTCGTTTTATGTTTGTATTTCATGTTTCATTCAACGCTATCACATTGGGCAAACTAATAAACGCTAATTGGACCTAAGAACATAGCATATCTAACTTACAAACAGTTTTAATTAACAAAGTTCTTTGCTCATCAACGGTAAGTAACTAACATCATCCCTAAAACTTAACCTACCCCCTCCCCTTTCGAAACATTACGCAATACCTTCGAATCGTTAAGCTTACCCTGCATACTTATCATTAGGGTTACTTATCTTTATACAAAAGCTCTCCCAAAGGCGCTCACGCATCAACATAATCTCATTCTTTATGATACATAACCAACATTTTATCCTGACATAGCATAAAAATAAGTTCTTTGAGTAAAATATCACAGTAAAGCATAATAGTTTACTGATATGTTCCCACTTTTCGAGCATATTAGCAACAGGTAAAGCCGTATTATCTAACAAAATCCCTACAAAGTGATCATTCTATCAAAGACAGCATCTTGAACTACGAATTTGACACTATCTTCATCAAAAGTGTCACTCGTTTCGAGTACAACATCATTTGACCTGTGAATAAACGTAGACATTGCAAAAGTCTTTTACGAATAAACGTTTTCATAACCAAGAGTATCTTAAAGCAACCTTACCTGTCCAAGGAGAATCCCAGGAGGATGAGCCCTGAAAGGGTGTGAATTCCTGCGAGGGGGATCACCGAGAGGGGTTAAGCGGCTCTGGCCTCAGGCCGAAAAGGCTGAGCTTACCTCCTTCGAAGGTAAGGCCCGCTTACATCCTTCGGGGTTGATCCCTCGCAGGATTTCACACCTTCCTCAGGGTCATTTGTCTGGGATTTCTTCTGGAGTAATGGGTGTCGCCCTCCCCTTAGAATACTGTGTTAATGAAAATGTTTGTTATTTTTGTAAGACTTTTGCTATTTCTACGGTTTATCTAACAGGATCCAAATATGTTATACTCGATACTGATGAGGGACCACTTAATGAAATAGTGATTTGTTCAGATGGTGAGTATCATTTGAATAGATATATATTCTTTTTCGTTAAGGCATTTTGGTTAGACTAATACGCTACCCTTGTTCGCCAATATTGCTCCAAATCAGTGGGAACATATCAGTAAACTATTATGCTTTACTGTGATATTTTATCAAAGAACTTATTTTACGCTTATGCAGAGAAATTGTGATCGGTTATGTATTCATTAAAGAAATTGAGATTATCGTGGATGCTGTGACGCCCCTTTTGAGACGAGCTTTTTGTATTAAAGATAAAGGCAACCTAATTGATAAGTATGCAGGTGAGCGTCGGGTTGAACGTATTTGCGTTAACTGTTCCCTCCCGGAAAAGAGACCAAATCAGGGATAGTGATGTTTTAAGAATTGGGGTGTTAGTTATTTTACCGTAGCATGGAGTAACGAAACTTTGTTAATGAAAACTGTTATTCGTAGTTAGATATGCTATGATTCTTAGGTCCAATTTCAGCGTTATTAGTGCCAATGTGATAGCGATTGAATGAAATGAAATTCAAAACATAAAACGAACGGAGCGTAAGGCCTAAAAAAGGAATGTTAAAACAGTCATTCGATAACCTCTTTATTTGTATCCTTAATTTTATAATATCTTTTCCATGATGCTGGGTTTTTAACGTCATATATTGTTAGTGGGACCTTGAATCCATAGACGAGGTTGTTGCTACCCGTTTAAAACAGTCGCTTTTCTATTTTTCCCAATAATATCATGAACAATATGCAGCGTTTAAACAGATATACCCCTATACAAAAGATTATACAAGGGTAATCAAGATCCCAGGGTGCGGGGTTTCAATCTTATATAAAGAAAACCGATGTTCTGATTTTTTCACAGTATTAATCAAATCTGTATCCGCAGTAAAAACGTTGTTTATGAGTCAGATGTAACTACTCTGTTATATGTGTCATGCTTGCAGACATGGGTTAAGGAGTACTCTGACTCTACCAACGTTTTAGTAGAATCACCGGACGATTATTGCTAGAAGAGGATGTCATAAAGTTAGTCACTTTACTATCTCTTTTCTAAGGCTATAATTTCACACCGATGGAGGTTCGAGTATGGAAGATGTGTAATGACACATGTGTATTTAAGCCTACGGCTCGTAAAATCTATATTTCTGGATTAAAACCAATAAAAATATCTGCGCGAGGTTTGTAGGATTGGTATAACGCCAAACTTAAGAAATCGGAAATTGCGTCTGATTATGTAAACTGTTGACGCATTACACTGCTGTAGTCAGGAAATTGCTCATTCCAGAAACGATGTGTTTGACTGACTTTCTGAGACTATCATTGAAACGCTCTTAAATTCTAAGAGTACAGAAACTCATCTATCTATTTAGAAAACAATGGAATGAAAGTGCTTACCACATATATCGAGTAAACATATTTTAGTGTCTGAACGTGAACTTTTAATATATTTAATGAGGGTATCGATGAAGTGAAAAATATATTAGATATAACGACGAAAATGATTGGTTTTCAATGTAAAGATTTAGCGTTTTTGTCTTAGTCATCGTTAAAAACTATATGTATGTGATGAAACATTATTATTATTATTATTTTATTATTATTATTATTATTATTATTGTTTTTGTTTGTTTTTATGTTTATGGATAAGTCATTTTCATGTCAATTTGACTGTATAGGTTTCCTTTTGTATACATATATTACCATAGTGAACCTTTTATTGTTATTGTTGGTGTTTTATAATACTATAACCTAAAAATTAGAACTGATATGTTGTCGTTCGTGCATTGTTTATTCTTGTTTACTTTTTCTGATTGGTTGAAAGAAGAATCTCATTACCTATTAGGGTTGTTTACGCATACGCTTTCCTTCAGTAGGACATTTTTCGTTGTACTGGTACAATGACATCTCCCTGCATTCTCTACACCTGTGGTTGATATCTTCACGAGGAGTTTCGTTATTTCCCAACGTTGTGTCATTTATATTTTCGTAAACCGAATGGAGTCCGATACATTGCTTGTATTCCATCCAGAGGGTCAAATAATAGGCCTTTATTCGTTTGTGTTGACGGATTCACAGGATAATCATATCGCTTTTGCCTGCATGGATAGAGGTAAGTGATTGTTATCGATGGATTCGAAGGAGCTGTGGAAATATCTATCAGAGGTGACAGTTGTGAGAGTGCTAATAAATAGACGTTGCGTTCTCCTCATGCGGTGGTATTAAAACCATTGATGTACGCGCGCAACTATTGGAAACCTATCGATTGTGATACCTTCATGCGTACGTGTATAGGTTCACAGCTCGAACATCTGAAAATATTACAGCTTGTTAAAATAAAAAACGAAATTAAACATCGCACCTTAACGATGTTGGAATTTACTGAGGACTTAATTCAATAGCGCACTGGCGTAATCTAGCTTTTACACCGAACAATGTGGATTCCCGGTATAATTCAATGTAAGAAATCCTTATAACATCATTCTGGATGAGTTTACTTCTCTCTTGTACGAGGAAGAGTTTGCTGCTGAATCAAAAGAGCCGAAAAATGTTTAGTGCAGCGAAGGCAGTTTATACCTTACACCTCAAAAGGATGTTGAATCTTAGAAGATATATATGGCTTACCAACTTGAATCCTATGTTCGCTGATCAGATGATATATATTTAAAATAAACTTATATTTTTATGTATTTATATGTTTTTATGTATTTATATAACCTCTTTTGAATTGAAATTTATATTTATAAAATGAAAACTGTTTTACTTCCCCCATGTTCGATTTATTGACAACATTGCTGATGGAGGCTGTTTATTCGGCTGGTTGTTGGATGCTAAGTATGTTATGTTCATAGGTTAGCTTTACAGAGAGTAAACTTACTTGTTTGTCTTTACCATTAAGTTTATGCTTGGTTAGAGGTTATCTTAAAATTTTTTTTGTTAAATCATTACTATGTGGAGATTTTGGTGATTAAAGTATGAATGAATATGTTTTTGTGAGTATGGTTAGTTACTTTTACTGTTGATAATTTGGACCTTGTCTTATTACCGTTTATTCTTGTTTATTCTTGTTTAAGATGTATCAGGTTTGTGGTTATGATATTATATTCTTAGTTCATTTTATATGTTAGCTTTATTAATGTAAAAACTGTGTTACGTTAGCATACTTTTGCTGGTCTGTATGATAATTACACAAGTTATAGTATAAATTTTAGTTATATTACAGTTAGTTGTACATTAACTTGTTATGTAAGGATATGCTTAGACCAAGTTGTGAATAAGTTACGTTTTCTGTATGGTTATGTTTATTACTTTACTGTTGTTAGGTGAGGAACTTTGTTAATGTTGATCGTTTATTCCTGTTTAAGATGAGGTAGGTTTGTCGTTGTACATTATCTTTTTTGTTCAGATGATGCTGAGTAAGCTTTATTAATGTGAAACTTTCTGTTACGCAACAATATTGTTTGATGTTTGATATAGAACTTGATTATATGTTATGTTTATCCAAAAATGATACTCAAAATGTGACTATCAGATAGATTCAACTAGGTCACAGATAGATCATGGATGGAAAGTAGGGTGCTGGGATGGTGGTTTGATTTAGTGTTTTACTGCTTATAGGTATGTAAAAAATGAAAATTTTAGTAAAAAATCCTGACCTTAATCAATAGATCAATTAATCAATAGATCAAGATCAATAGATCATGATGGACAGATATGCAGGTTGGTTGGCTTGATTTACTGATTTGATTTTTAGGGTATCGTAAACATGACAATTTTGGTAAAAATTTGACCTAGATCTGTAGATCAATAGATCAATAGATCAATGATCAAATGGATCATGATTTGGGAAGGAGGGTAGGTAGGATGGCCTTGATTAGTGATTTACTGTTTTAGGTTATGTAAAACATGACAATTTTATGTAAAATTTGACCTTAATCCCATAGATCTAAATAGATCAATTTATTACATATAAGATAGATATCCTCCTTAGATCAATAGATCCTACAGTTTATGTGAATACAGTATATGCATAGTGGGGTGATGGTGACCCTGAATTTATATAGTGATATTATTACTGACTTTATGAGTAGGTAATAATCATGATCCAAATATTATTTATAGTAATAAAAATTTGAACCTATAATACTCCTATTCCCGAAATCCCAATTAGTGTCAATGCATGGCACCCTAATGCATTCCAAAGATAAGCAAGCAAACTACAGATGTGTACGAACGTTACAAGATAAACTCGAAGTGTTTAAGAGAGAAGAGGATAGTATGAAGGACTGAGCGAACCCTCAATTTGAATAATATGAAAGTAACTGGGTTGTTTATATTAACCACCATAATGTAATAATAAGAACCACCAGCACACTGCGCGTAAGGTTTGATCGAGTGACTCCTATATTAATAACGCAAACAAGACAAAATGGGAGATTAAAATGATAAAAACTTTCTCACATTTATTAATAAGTGTACAATTTCATATTGTGAAGTGGATCTATTTTAGCTATCCTTTATGTCATAGAGAACGAAGTGATCGTGATGACACACATTATTTTCGAAATCTACAGAATCCAATAACATATATAAAGACACCTATAATGTAATTGAAGCAAGTGATCAGAACTGAGGTGTTCACTTCATCTTAACCTCACACTCGGACAAACGACGACAGCCAGAACTCACTCGAGCCCCGTCACTCACCACCGAATGATGAAGACTGAAACTATACCGTCTGAAACTGTGTGACTAATCTCTTTCTAGAAACTCAACTCTGAAACCTCTCACCAAATTCCAGCTTTCTAAGTCCATTTAATGTTTGAAGGGGGTGGGTCCCACCTTCGGGGGACATGGGGACGTAATTCGTATACACGAGTTACCTCATCACTAACCCATCCTCCAAATTTAGCACGATACGATAAGTTCGGAGGCGGAGGCAGCAGGCTCTTCAACGCGGCGGGAACCGGATGCGAGGCGGCCGGCCACGGCGATCGAAGGCGGAATGCCGTAAAAAACGATCCCTTACAGGATCGTTTTTCGACTCAGATTCGTTTCCTACGGAAACACTTCTTCGAGTAATAATAATAATAATGTGTACGTGTATTGCGCACGCACGCGCTCGCGTGCTGACGTAATCTCGGCTGCGCCAGATTACGTCATCACACTCGATCCCAACTTCACGTTAGGCTTAACGCAATCTCGGGTTTGGAAAAGCCAAAGGGCTTGAACGCGGCGTACGCGGCATACGTCCGGGCGGTGGACCCCCCTCTATATAATCCTACAGACCTGAAAAATACCGGATTCGAGCTTAACAAACATATATAGATTATTTCCAAGTTTCAAGACTATGCTCTTAACTTTTTGGAAAAGAGCTAATCGTAGGGCCCAAAGTGCTCATCATCACTACCCCTATCGAGACTGTTTATAGTTCTATGGGGCGGACTTTCTTCTCTTTTTAATAGTCATAGTAGGAGGTTCCCCATCAGGGTATCTGTCTTATCTCCTGCACATCTTATTCCTGCTTTTCATAGTAATGATCTTCGTCTGTGCTCATTGCTCATTCGAGTTATCACAAATCTCTTAAATCGTCTTTAAAAAAAAAAACACAAGACTACGCAAATCTCCCTACAACTCAATTGGAACAAACCTTCTAAATACATATAATTCTATCTCTATATATCGCACACAAAGAGCTATCTCTGTCTCTCCTTGTGACGAATATAAAACTCCTGGCCGTGTAACATAAACAAGAAAATGTCTTTAAACCCCACATCACAATGGTTGCTAGGGGCGGCTCTCAAAGAAAGACTGGGTGTACTTCTGTTTAGACGCCGAAGTACTCTCTCTTTTCCCTATCTTATTACACAAGGTTACCTCACACCTTATTAACAAGAGGTCTCTTCCACACGCTAATGTATACTAGAGTTAGCGTGCTCTCATTGATTCACATAGGGGTGGAAGAGCGCTCATCCTTCAATATATCCTGCGGCTTTTGGATTAGGGTCGAGTCAAAGGCAAAAGGAAGCTTATAAAACACTGTTATCGTCACTACTTTCGTTGATTCAACCTCTGGTCGCGTCTATCTTTGGTTACGGCGCAATTTGGTGGCTTATTTTTTTTCTATATGTACGTGGATGCAAGCTCTCCCTGAGGGAACTTTCACTCGCTGTGTCACCAAACCTTAAACTGCACCTTCGTAGCACATGGGGTGTTGTATCGAAAATATATATAGATGATATAATAAGAATATATACTAAGAAAGGAGCAATAACTCTATACAATACCATAGAATACATATACATAAATAACAACCATATATTATATGTGAGATTACATAATGACCCATTCTCGTAGTGATTTCCTTACTCATTGAATCATCTCAACATATATATCACTCGTCGAGTCTGTGCTCCTCTGCGTATTGTTAGCAGTGCTCACGACTTATTTTAATATATGAGTTGAGTTTTAAACCCTTCCTATTGGTAATATGATATTTGTCCTGTGTTAAGTGCCCCAATATAGTTAGTTGACATACCTATGTAAATAAATATATATTACATATATATATATATATTATAATATAATATTAATTACTTAATATATATATATATATAAATTATTAATATAATATTATATAATAATAAATATAATATAAATATATATATTAATATTATATTTATAGATATTATATAATATATTTTAAATTTCTCACCCTTCTGAGTAATACTATTCTAGCCCAATGATTCCCTACGCTTAATTCACTCCACCCTATATATTTAATAAAGTAATATACCATCCTCTCCGCCAATCGTACGTCTTGCAAACCGTGCAATATTAAGCAACAGCCATCCGACCGCAAACAAAGTGCACAGTATTTGACTAATCAGATGTGTAGAAAATCAAAGAAACTGACAATATGTATAAAGCAAGTAAACTGGGTTCAAAATATGACTCTCAAAATAATTATAAATGAAAATGCAACTGTAAATATATTAGTAGTTACGTGAACTCCTATTATAAAAAGAACAATAAACAACATTTTAACTTCAAATAACTCCATTATAAAGAACAAACATTGGAGTCAAGTGACTCCTATGTAATAAGAACTGAAAGAATGACTATATATATATATATCTCTTCTATCACTTCACCCCAATATTAATAAGATAAACAGCAACTAGGTGTCACCTATAACTCCCAATTATTGAAGAACACAAAGCATACATATAGTTAATATAATATATATGGTTATATAATAGTTATATAGGTAATCAAATGATAACCTACAAAAAAAAGAAACAGGCAACTTAAGTAGGTCATACGAGACTACATATAGTTTTAAATAAAAAACATAAGAAACTGAAAAATATAAAGATACCATTAGCAGCTGGGTTCAGGTGACCTCAATATTAAAGAACCAGCAAACTGGGGTGTCAAAATAACCCCACCCCCTCCTAATATAAATATATACTATTTACTAATATCACTCCAACACTTAATTATGAAGAATCTAGAATATATATAGGTATAATAAGGTACGTTTGATTATACCCAATATCTTAAGAACAAGCAACAGCAGAAGCCAAATTTTAAGACCCGAAAAGTACTAAATACATCAAGAAGGAAAATAACAACCAACTATAAAAATTTATTAACTATTATGTATAAATATATTATTAAAAATATAATTATTATTTAATAATTATAATATATAATAATATATAAATAAATTAAATATATATATATATTAATAATATTAATTAATATATTATATATTATATTATATATTATTAATTAATATAATATAATATATATATTTTATTAATATATATAATATATATATATATATATATTAATATATATATAATATATAATATAAATATATTAATATATATATATTAATAATAATATAATAATAATTAATATATATATAAATTATATATATATATATTAATGATATATATTTCCCTAATGTATCTGGCAA
>JABUQX010021014.1:52500-67500 GCA_015478945.1 Trachelipus rathkii | reverse complement strand
ACACCTTTCTCTGTTGAAGCCGCCTTCTTCACCAACAAGAGGCTATATGGTTACGCTTTGGTTGGTACTTCGAGGCTAATGAACCATCAACACAAGGTAGTTATAACCCTTTTATAGTTATCTCTTTAATAGTAAGGTGTTAAAGCAGCTTTAATTTTTGTTTTTTATTAAATTCACATTCAGAATATATTTAGCAAGTTCGATGTCTTCCTATCAAGTTGATTAATTTCAAATACATATTAATTTTTCTCATCGACCTGCACCTAGTTAAGTTTTCATCTGAGTGAGAGAGAGAGAGAGAGAGAGAAGAGAGAGAGAGAGAGAGAGAGAGAGAGAGGAGAGAGAGAGAGAGAGAGAGAGAGAGAGAGAGAGAGAGAGAGAGAGAGAGAGAGAGAGAGAGAGAGAGATCATCTTATAGATACAATAAAACAACGCTATGCATAATATAAACAATAATTTTTAAAGAAAATATTATAAACAATCTTATAACAATAAAATAATTTTATACTAACATATATTAAAAGTAAAAATTATATATAACACAAATTTATGATTGAGACAATTGAAAAATATAAATATACCTTAGACAGAAGTTGCTCTGATATTTTGTTTATGATTTTCAATTTTTGCAATGTTTTACGTTCAACTAACATATTTGAGCAATTTAAAAACGTTTAAAAAATACTTTTAAAATTCATTATTTTATATCTTATATTATATTTTAATCCATTATTTGATAATGATATATATATATATATATATATATATATATATATATATATATATATATATATATATATATATATATATATATATATATATATATATATATATATATATATATATATATATATATATATATATATATAGGGTGGGATGGTTTAAACCATTTGGTTTAAACCATGGTTTAAACCACATAAAAAACCAATGGTTTAAACCATAAAAAAACCATGCATAAAATATTTAAAAAATATATTTATTAATGGTTTTCTTTAGCTGTTGGTATGGTTTTCTCAATTTCACTCGAAGAGTAGCTGAAATTCAATAAAAAATTTCTTAAAAATTTTATTTTTTTTATTATTATTGTGATAATGATTATAATATATATATATATATATATATATATATATATATATATATATATATATATACATATATATATATATATATATATATATATATATATATATATATATATATATATATATATATATATATATATATATATATATATATATATATATTTGTAAATTTAACATGTTTAAAACATGATTCTTGTTTCGAGCTCTTGGGAATTCATTTTCTACTAATTGATGATACATTTCAAGTTTATTATAAAACTCATATGTGAGTGTGAGGATATGTGAGAAATGTGGCATCGTGAAGCGGATTTTCTTTGTGCGTCATTATCATCCGTCATCCTTTAAAGAGTTCAAATATAAAGTGACATTGTCGTCATATCGCAATTGGCCATTAATAATATTTTTTTGGGTGCATTGCAAATATAATAATTTTTTGGGGATAAAATAATAAAGTAAAACCTTTTTTTTCAGATAGAGTTTATATATTATAATATACCCTCTTATTTTATACTTTATGAGTTTATCTAAAACTCAAAAAGTAATAATAATTTTATACCAGTTTACAGTTATCAAGAAAATTTGAAATTTAAGAATCTAAAGAAATTTATTAAGAAATTTTAAAATATGTGTTAGAACATGTGTATAACAGTTTCCAGTAGTGATTTTTGCCTTTAAAATCTATTAAAATCAATATAAACTACATTAAAACCATCAAAATAGCATATAAACCCAGTAAAACCAAAAAAAACATTGGTTATTTGTTTTTGTTTTTTAAAAAAACCATGATTTTTGTTTTTTTTCCAACCCTATATATATATATATATATATATATATATATATATATATATATATATATATATATATATATATATATATATATATATATATATATATATATATATATATATATATATATATATATATATATATATATATATATATATATATATATATATATATATATATATATATTATTATTATTATTATTATTATTATTATTATTATTATTATTATTATTATTATTATTATTATTATTATTATTATTATTATTATTATTATTATTATTACTATTATTATTATTATTATTATTATTATTATTATTATTATTATTATTATTATTATTATTATTATTATTATTATTATTATTATTATTATTATTTTTTATTATTATTATTATTATTATTATTATTATTATTATTATTATTATTATTATTATTATTATTATACCTTTTTCCTCGAAGCAAAATACGTTAATTTTAAAAATTTTAAATTTATCCGAGTTTTTCTTTGTTCAATTTGTTGAGCAGACATTTTAAATACTTCCGTTAAAAGAGTGCAAATTAAATCCTTTGATTTTTAAGAATTATTTATTTATATTCATTTGAAAGAAGATTCTTATTTCCTCTGAAATCTAAAATGATGAAAACATTTTCAATTTGTATTTAACCTTTATATATATATATATATATATATATATATATATATATATATATATATATATATATATATATATATATATATATATATATATATATATATATATATATATATATATATATATATATATATATTTATATTCATATTTATATATAAATCTTTACATATATATATATATATATATATATATATATATATATATATATATATATATATATATATATATATATATATATATATATATACTTTATATATATATATATATATATATATATATATATATATATATCATCTACCTCCATTCCCCGTATTGAGGGTGAGGTGCACAAAATACGCCGGAAACAGAAAAATAATAGAAGATCATGACTCAAGTCTAAAAGAGAGCTCCCCTCCCACTCCGTCCGTCACTTCCATACAATTAAGGGACGAGAGCTATTAGCGCTCAGAAAAAAAAATCACCTTAGGCCTTTACGAGACTGCAACGAACTCTCACTGTGGTGTCTCGTCAATGTAGGGTTCATCCCTTGGACTAGACGCCACACAACCATACCCCCTCACAAAACCCTGCCATTCATTCCTAGTATGCAAATTTCTTCTCGCCTCTGACAAACTCACATTCCTTACCTGCAAACATTCCTTTACTAACTCAATTCACTTTTCCTCGGTCTCCCAGTCGGTCGATTCCTAGAGCAATCACCATGAAACATCCGCTTAACCAACTGACTATCATCCATCATTTCCCATTACCAAACCAGCTCAGTGTACTCTCGTTTATTTTCTCATTTACGCCTTTCTTCACACCTCACAACTCCCAAATTTGTTCATTCTTTATTTTATCAATTTTTCTCACACCTAACACATCACAAAGATTGTCCACTTGAGCACATTATACCTTAGATCCATACCGCTTGTTCCATACCATAGTTTCGCGAATATATATTAACACAGGTAACAATATATTCTCATGCAAAATCCTAGCGCACTCAAGACTTAGTCCCTTTACATTCACCAGGGTTTAATTGCATCAGTCACCTTCCTACCATTCACAACTTTTCTACTACACTCTGCATCATCCGTTCCCTTTTCAGCCATCATATATATATATATATATATATATATATATATATATATATATATATATATATATATATATATATATATATATATATATATATATATATATATATATATATATATATATATCCTAAATATTTAAACTCAAATACTTGCTTCCAATTGCTTACCATCCAACATGACTTCACACCGCGGTCTCTCCCCACTCACTACCATAACCTTACTCGTATCTACATTTACTTTACTTTACACACCCTGCCAAACCCTTCTACTAATCCTCTCAAACTCTCCATATTCTATTCACAAAGCCAAATCATCCGCTTACAATAAGCAGTGAACCCTCCTCTCTCTTCCATTCTCCATCAATCTAGCTCCTTCCTCTACCACCCCTGCCTTTAAATCATTCATCGCCTCATTCATATACAAATTAAAAAACCAATGAGACATAACACATCTCTGCCTTACTTCAATATTAGAATTAAACCAATCACTTTCAACTCGATCTACTCTTACACACGCTTCCCTATCGTCATACATACTTTTGATTCATTTCAGAAGTGAACCACCAACACTAAATATCACTAACACCTCATACAGATCTTCCCTGTTCCCTGTGGCACAAACGGTAGAGCGACGGAGTCGCATGGCAACGGCGCGGGTTCGAATCCTAGTTCGGATCCTAGGTAGAAATTACCTAGAAGTTCCCCTCCTTGAATAGGGCTATGCCCGTGAGGTGTGAACTTTATATAAAAAAAAAAAAAAAAATCCTGTCATACCCCTGTTGCAAGTACTTAAAAATTAAATACAATTTATTCTTTTTCTCTCTCATTCTCTCAATCATTTTTTTCAATGTAAAAATTTGATCAACACATCCCCCACCACTTCTAAATGCATCTTGTTCTTCGCCAATCGGTCCCTCTGTTACACGACGCACTCTTTCAAAAAAAATACCAGTATATATCTTCACTACAACACTTAATTAATTCCTCTATAGTTCCTACAGTTCCCCTTATCCCCTTGCCTTTATATTAGGATACTATTACTGCTCTCCTGCAATCTTTTGGATCTATACCCTTCATAAACTCTTTGTTACACATATTCCATATCCAGTAAATCACAATCTCGCCTCCATTCTTGATCACTTCACCGGTAATTCCATCTATACTTGTTGATATACCATTCTACAACTTTCTCACTCTACTTATTACTACCCCCTTCAAATTACCTCATACCCAAAATACCTATTCCTTATAACACCATCAAACCCACACAAATTCACTATCCCCTCTCACTACTGCTAAAATTATGCAGATTTTTGAAGTGTCCCCTCCACACTCACCTCACATTCATTTCATCTGTTACGAAAGTACGATTCCTATTCTTTATTCTCTGAAGACTCCCTTTACACTCTTTCTAGACATTTCGTACTTCCTTCCAGAAAAGCTTCCTATTCCCTTGTAAGTTCTCATTCATCCATCTTCCAAACTGATTATTTACCTCATTTTTTCTCCTACGTACGCACCTTTCAATCTTCCTTTTTCCTCCGTATATATTTTCATACAACTTTCATTTGAAATCTAATCATCGGATTTTAGCAAATTCAACCACGCTTCTTCTTCTTTATTTTTAACAGCTTGCGTCACCTCTTCATTCCAACACTCACTATTCACATTCTTACTTCTTACTTTAGCATATCCACATATTCTCTTGCACTACTAACAAAGGCTTCCCTCACTTGCGTCCAGATTTGTTCAGTTCCACCTTGTTCACATTCAACTAATTTATTTGTAAATGCTTCCACATACTTTTCCTTATAACCTTGTTCACTTAACTTCTCGCTCTTAATCTTCCCCACTTCTTTCCTTATCTCTTTCCTCTCCATCCACGTCCCCACTAACCTAATATTACATAAAACAACATGATGATCTAATATTCCCATCCCAACTCCCTCACTGATTTAACGTTCATCACATATTTCAACCTCATCTTCAACAACACATAATCAATTATACTTTCCACTTCGATACCATCTCTACCTACCATAACTCTCGCATACTTATGAATACTCTTGTGCTCAAAAAATGTATTGCTTACACACATACCTCTTCTTGACAAAAGTCAATCACCTTCCTATCCTACCATTCACATTTTCTCTTGCAACCCCAGAAATCACATATGTGTTATACCATCCCATTTTCGAACAATTATTCAGCCATTTAAGTCGTCCAACACAATCAATCTTCGCTCCGTCCAACACATCATTAGTAGTATGGGATCCATTCCGGACAAAAATGACCGCGACCTTTTTTGACCTTTTCTGACCGCGACCTTTTTTTGAGCTCGAATTTTTACCTGACCTTGACCTTTTTTGGCCTTCACCTTTTTGGGCCTTGACCTTTTTTCGACCAACCCTTTGGTCTTCCATGGGTCATTTTTGGCCCACCGTATTTTTTGAGAACCCTAATTTTTTGAGAACCCTAATTTTTTGAGAACCCTAATTTTTTGAGAACCCTAATTTTTTGAGACCCTAATTTTTGCGAAGAAGATTTTCGGCAAACCTAATTTTTGGCAACCCTTCGAAGAAGGGTTACGCACGGTTGCGTCAACAACCGTTGTACGTATTGCCCCCTATTTTGCGCCCCCTAATTTTTTCGACCATGGGTCAATTTTTGCCCACGGTAATTTTTGATCTTCCTTTAGGGGCTTAGCCCGTTTTTGATGTCTTAACCTTGTTTGACCATGACATTTCGGCCTTGACCTTGCCAGATACCATGGGTCATTTGCCCACGGTAATTTTGGCTACCTTTGGTCTTTCCATGGGTTAATTACATTTGGTGATTTTGGCTACCCTTTGGTGCTACATGGGTCAATTTTGGCCCACGGTAATTTTTGGCTACCCTTTGGTCTTCCATGGGTCATTTTTGACCCACGGTAATTTTTGGCTACCCTTTAGGTGCTTAGCCCTATTTTTTGACCGCGACCTTTTTGAGCTCGAATTTTTACCTGACCTTGACCTTTTTTGGCCTTCACCTTTTTGGGCCTTGACCTTTCCGACCAACCCTTTATGGGTCAATTTTGGCCCAAATTTTTACCTGCCCTTGTCCTTTTAGGGGAAGTCGATTTTTTGAGAACCTAATTTTTTGAGAACCCTAATTTTTGAGAACCTAATTTTGAGAACCCAAATTTTTTGAGAACCCAAATTTTTGGCAACCTAATTTTTGGCAACCCTAATTTTTGGCAACCCTAATTTGCAGCCCTTCGAAGAAGGGTTAACGTTTGCGTCAGCAACCGTTGTACGTATTGCCCCCCTTTTTCCGCCCCCTAAGAATTCGGCCGGCGTCAATAGTTACCCACGGCGTGATTATGGCTATCCTTTTGATCTTCGTGGGTCATTTTTGGCCGATTAATTACTGGCTACCCTTTGGTCTTCCATGGGTCAATTTTGCCCCGGTAATTTTGATCTTCCTTTAGGGACTTAGCCCGTTTTTGATGTCTTAACCTTGTTTGACCATGATATTTAGGCCTTGACCTTGCCATATACCATGGGTCATTTTTGGCCCACGCTAATTTTTTACCCACTCGTGGCCCACCCGTCACATATTTCGTGCCTAACTTGAACGATCTATCCTCACTTGAACACCTACACACACACACACACACACACACACACACACACACACACACACACACACACACACACACACACACATATACACACATTCACTATGACACTTATACACACATTCACTATGACACTTACATTTACCCATAGACACTTACATTTACACTTATACACACGTACAAACACACTGCCAGCCTTTGGTCGTCCATGGGTCAATTTTTGCCCACAGTATTTTGTCCTTCCTTTAGGAACAGCCCTTTTTGATGTCTTAACCTTGTTTGACCATGATATTTCGGACTTGACTTGCCATATACCATGGGTCAATTTATTACAAGCTTGATGGCTTTGATGGTTCCCAATCACCGTAAGAAGTATCTAGTGATGTTCTATTGGTGTTCTATGGGTATTAGATGAGTGCCAGGTGAGTGCCAGGTGAGTGCCAAGTGAGTGCCAATGAGTGCCAAGTGAGTGCCAATGAGTGCCAAGTGAGTGCCACATAGTGCCAAGTGAGTGCCACATAGTGCCAACTGAGTGCCACTTTTTTCTAGCTCCCCTGAGCCTAGAATAGCCTAATATGGAGTGTCTACCCCTAGGTTATAAGGTATGAGAGTTCGATTAGTTGTATATTTTAATTTGCTAGGATGCTTCTACTATAGGTTAGTCTTTTTCCTTAGCCACACATACACTACGTACTTATACACATTCACTATGACACTTATACACACTAGGAGACACTTACATTAAATCATATACACTTACACTCACACCCACACAGATACACTTACACTTACACTCACACTCGATATTTTGATGCCTCCAACTTTGATGCCTCAACTTTGATGACCAGCATAAATGCCTCAGCATTGATGCCTCAACTGAAGGTTCATCTTTGATGACTCATCTTTGATGACGTCATCTTTGATACCATCTATTTGATGATTCATCTTTGATGAAATCACCTTTGATGACTCATCTTTTGTCTACCTCTAGATCATAAGCTGCCCACCAGGCCGCAGCAAGCCCCTCCCCGCAAAGGATGGAGGCCCCGCACCCGCAGGTGCGACCCGCCGCGCGAATGAAAAATATATATACTATAAGTCATTCATTTTATTTCATACTTAAACATTTTTTATTAAAAACATTTTCGCGAACCTAAAGCTGTAACTCATTACAGACCTATTATTTAACACATATATTTATTAACATTATTTTTTACTTAATACTTTTTACTTAATACTTTTTAATTTATAAATTTTTAAAAATTGTATGTGAAGAAAAACCAGGTGCCTGATATAAACATTTTATTTTACCACAACTGTACGAAATTTTATTAAAAACATTAGCCACATACCTTAAAGCAGTAAATCAGTAAATCAATAGGGGTGTTACCTAACACCTAAGGGATTAGTATGCTTTTGTTTTACTGCTTTACTGCTTTAACTCATGTTTTACTGCTTTAACTCATGTTTTACTGTTTTAACTTATATGTTTTACTGCTTTAACTCACATATTTATTAACATTACATACCTTAAAGCAGTAAATCAGTAAATCAATAGAGGTGTGACCTAACACCAAGGGTGGGATTAGTATGCTTTTGTTTTACTGCTTTACTGCTTTAACTCATGTTTTACTGCTTTAACTCATGTTTTACTGCTTTAACTCATATGTTTTACTGCTTTAACTCATATATTTATTAACATTACATACCTTAAAGCAGTAAATCAGTAAATCAATAGAGGTGTGACCTAACACCAAGGGGAGGATTAGTATGCTTTTGTTTTACTGCTTTACTGCTTTAACTCATGTTTTACTGCTTTAACTTTCTGCTTTACTGCTTTAACTTTCTGCTTTACTGCTTTAACTTTCTGCTTTACTGTTTTAACTTTCTGCTTTACTGCTTTAACTCATATATTTATTAACATTATGTTTTTTATTTTGTTTTAATACTTTTTATTTATTTTTATTATTATTTTTATTTATTTTTATTATTATTTTTATTATTTTTATTATTTTATTTTTATTATTTTATTATACTTAGTGTTATTTACTTCATGCCTATTGTTATTATTTAGAACACACATACACACACACACACACACACACACACACACACACACATACACTTACACTTATACACACACATTCACTATGACACTTATACACACATTCACTATGACACTTACATTTACCCATAGACACTTACATTTACACTTATACACATGTGGTCACACACACACATTCACTATGATACTTATACACACATTCACTATGACACTTACATTTGTCCATAGACACTTACATTTACACTTACACTCACACACACAGATTTACTCACACAGATTTACTTACACTCACACAGATTTACTTACACTCACACACAGATTTACTTACACACACAGATTTACTTACACTTGCACACAGATTTAACACACACACACACACACACACACACACACACACATACACACACGCACACTCACTTACACATATAACGTATAATTTATTAAAACATTTTATGTTTTAATTAAACACGTACATTTATATTACTCATTCAAATATAACTAAAATTATTTCAAAGTTTCTTAAAACTTCTATAATAAATCAATCATTATCTTTGAACAAAGAATTTATTATTAACTGTTAATACTTTTTGTTTATAAATTTTATAACTATCAGGTTTTAAAATTTTTACTAAATTTTATGAAATTTTATTAAAAACTATATATTTTACGTACCTTAAAGCAATAAATCAGTAAATCAGTAAGGACAGCCCTAGCACCCCTCTACATCAAGCTATGCCACGTTTTGTTCTATTGACTTACTGCTTTACATCATCTTTAACCATGTAATAAGTATAAAATAACAAAATAAGTTCTTCTCTGCTAACATAACATGTATTTTTATTAAAATCATTCTAAGTTTTATTTAAAAATAACAATTATTCACTTACATTTATATTATTCCTCGATGTTAACTAAAAATATTTCAAAGTTTTTTAAATAATTCGGGTTTCCTTTATTATTATTATTATTTTATCTATGTACATTGACAATCCATCACGAGAAAACACAACAACCTGCCCCTTACAGATACGAAACTGACCTCTCTGTAAAATTATGTTGAAATAACTACTTTAGGTCTAAATTTAGGATAATCCTTTTTGTAACCGGGGCGATTTAAGCCTAATTCCAGGTCAAAATATATTTCAAACTGACCTTTTTCTGTAAAATGTGGTGCAATAACTACGTTAGGCCTAAATTTAGGCCTAAATTTAGGATAAGCCTTTTTGTAGACGGGCTAATTTAATCCTAATACCAGGTCAAAAGGTAATTCCCGTATAGACAAGAATCATTGTTATTATTATTTTTATAAATATATTTCAAACTGACATCGGAACGGTAAGATCCTTTAAGCAGATTAAAAAGGAAATATTTTCCTTACTTGTGATTGGTCAGGAAGTAATCCTTATCTCTTCATGACCTCGTATGTGATTGAGGTCGAGGTATTTTATCGTCTTTTAGAAAATTAACTTTGTTCTAAACTTGTATTTGAGCAGGTGTGTGTTTTATTATCTTTTAGACCCAAACTCATTTTAAAATCATAGTCATTTTAGCTGTTAAGCGGTGCACAAGTTTAAAGAACAAAGTTAATTTTTAAAAGACGAAAAAATAATTCTCGACCATCAATACAGATCACTAGAGATAAGGTTACTTGACAATCTGAAATGAGAAAACATTCCTTTTTACTGCAGCAATCTTGCCGATCAGCATCTTTCAGTTTGAAATATGACTATAAAGGTAATGGCAACAATGATTCTTTGACTCTGTCTAGGAACCCCCAACGACCTGTATTAGGATAGGTGGCCGTCTACAAAGGTATCTAAATTTAGGCCTAAATTTAGGCTAATGTGGGTGTGCACCATTTACAGAAAGGTCGGTTTAGTATATTTTGACACAATTCGTCGCCGGGTGAGACCCAATACGAGCCCAGGCCTGAAGTGTCCATTTTGAAGGTCAGTTTCTGTGCTGTGGGAAGTGCGGGTTTGTTGTTTATAGGCGTGATGAACTGTCAATGTATGAACTGTAATGTAATATGAGAAAAGCGGGTATTATAAAAAGCTTTAGTAGTTAACATCAGTAGTGTAAATGTTGAAGTGAACAATTGTTATTTTTAAATAAAAACTTAGATGTTTACAATAAAATACATGTTATATTGCTTATTTGACCATTTTACTGTACATGGTTAGATGATAATGAAAGCAGTCAACAGGTAAGCGATAATATAGCGATGTAGAGAGAATGCTAGAATTTACTGATTGGCTAGGCATTACGTAAACCAGTTTTTAATAAATTTCATGAAATTTAGTAAAGACCACGAAACTTGATAGTTATAAGAATTTATAGGCAAAAGTATTAACAGTTAATGATAAATTTTTGTTCCAAGATAATGATTGATTTATTATAAGTTTTAAGCTTTGAAACAGTTATATTTAATTGGTAACTATAAAATGTACGTGTTTAGTAAGAGCATAAAGTGTTTAACTCAAGTACATCATTATATATTGTGTAGTGGTATTGCGTAATATACATGTGTGATCTGGCTGTAATATTCGAAGCTGATAGTGTTCTAAATCTGGGTGCAGGCTGTGAGCAAATGCGTGATGATGTAATGAAATCTGTGACAAGTGTAGTAAGCTGCGAATGATACAGTAAATGCGTGGTCTGAAGCAAATCTGTGACAATGTAGTGTAAATGTAGTGTCTATCGAACGAAGCTCGAGATGTCATGACGAATGTGTGTATAAATGTCATGGTGGTATTGTGTATAAGTGAAATATTGTGTGATGCGTGACCACATGAATATGCTAAATAACAAATGCTAGTGTCCCCAGCTCAAATGTAGTGTCATGGCTATATTCATGGCTGATATTATTTGTGTATAATAATAGAGAATATATGTGTATTATTCAATGTAATGTAATAATGTGTGTCAATAATCAATGTATTGTGTGTGTGTGTGTGTGTTCTAAGTAATAAGCAATAGGCATGAAATAACACTAAGTACTAATAAAATAATAAAGTAAAATAATAAAAATAATAAAAATAATAATAAAAAAACAAACAAAAATAATAATAAAAATAAATAAAGAAATATATAAAAACAAAATATAAAAAAAAGCACAATGTTAATAAATATATGAGTTAAAACAGTAAGCAGAAAGAGATAAAACAATAAAGCTTAAGTTAAAGCAGTAAGCAGAGGACAAAACGGTAAGCAGAAAGTTGAAGCAGTGAGCATGAGGTTAGAGCGGTAAGCGGTAAGGCAAAGCATATGATCCCCTTGTGTTAGGTCGCACACCTGATTTACTGATTTGCTAACTTTTGGGTGCTCTGTAGGCCAATGAATAATATTGATTAAAGCAGTAAATATATAATTAAAGCAGTAAAGCTATGATTAAAGCTGACTATGATTAAACGGTAAAGCGGTAAAACAAAAGCATATCCCCCTAGGTAGGCTGACACCTCTATTGTTTGCTGATTTACTGTTTAGGCAATGTGTGTTAACCAAATATGTGAGTTAAAAGCGGTAAAAACATATAAGTTAAAACAGTAAGACGGTTAAAAACAGCAAACATGATTAGAAACGGTAAAGCGGTAAAGCAAAGCGCTGGCTCCCCTGGGTGTTGGGTAACGCACTCTATTGTTACTGATTTGCTTTTAGGCTAATGGCAATGTTGTATGTTTTTAATAAAAATTTCGTACAATTGTATTAGTAAATAAAATGTTTATATATCGGTCACTTGTTTCTTCTTACATACAATTTTTAAAATTTATAAATTAAAAGTGATAACAAAAAGTAAAAAATAATGTTTATAAATATATGTGTTAAATATTAGGTCTGTAATGAGTCACAGTTTTAGGTTCGCGAAATGTTTTTAATAAAAAATAACTAAGCATGAAATGTAAAAATGACACCTGTGCTAACGCCATTCACTGCCTGACGGTCTACCGTGCTGAAAGACCTCAATCCTTTTGCGAGGTAGTGCCTCGTGATGGCAGCATCTGGAAATTGGGCAGATGGGGTCAAATCAGGTGATTTCATCAGATAAGTCATCAAATAGACAAACCATCAAAAGATGACGTCATCAAAAGATGGTCATCAGGTGAACCTTCAAGAGGTGAGCATCAATGCTGAGGCATTTATGCTGGGTCATCAAAAGCGGGCATCAAGCCAGTCATCAAAAGCGGGCATCCAAGGTATCGGTGTTGTGGGTGGTGTAGTACGCCATGCAGTATTGATGAGTGAAGCGAAGTGTGGTGCTGTGGTTTGTGAGATGATCATGAAGTAATGTGTAAGCTGTCATGGTAATTGATGTAAGTATTTGGCCAGTATGTTGATGGCTGCCATGAATGTTGAAAAAGACTAACTCATAGTAGGAAGCATCCTAGCAACTTGTAATATACGCCAGTCGAAAATCCTCTTACCGCCATAACTGGTGAACACCGCTGTGCGGCTCGGAAGACTTGAAAAAGATGGCGCTCGAACCACATGGCACTCGCGGCGCATGGCGACTCGCTTGGCTCGTGGCGCTCGCGGCGGTCGTGGCACTCATTGGCGCTCAGCGGCACTCACCGCAACTGCCAACTCATCTGTAATGCTCGCGGGCGCACAATGCAGAACATCACTGAATTAGCTGCTTGCGGTGGGTGAGAGACCATCAAGCCATCGAAGTGGCGATGAGTCAAACCGACCCGTAATCACCAGCAGCTTGTCGAGTCCCAGAAATATCATCAAGCTAGGCCCAAGATTTCAAAGGGCTAAATCCCAAAGGAAGGATACCGTGGTAAAAATGGACGACCAAGCGGCATTTGGCCTGATGCCCACTGGTGTAAGTGTGTATCACATGGTGATGCTGAGTGTCATGAGTGAATGTGTATAAGTGTCATGATGTGTGCATAGTATTGATGATGTGTGTGTGTGGCTATTATTTGGCTGGCTATTCAATGTGTGTGTGGCTGTGCTATTGTGTATTCAATGTAGTGTTCAAGTTGAGATGAATCTACAACCGAAGTGAGCTTTGCAATATGTGACGAATGAGCCCACGAATGGTACCAGCGTGGAAAATAAACACATATTCCTGACAGGTCAGACTACAAATAATAAATGGTCAAACAGGTGTGGAACATCAAAATAGGGCTAAGTCCCTAAGAAGATCAAAAAATTACCGTGAGCAAATGACCCATGAAGGGTAGCCAAAAAATTAACGTGGGCCAAAAATGACCCACGGAAGGAAGATCAAAAATTACCGTGAGCAAAAAATGACCTTATGACCAATGGAAAAGAAAAATAAGGGAGGCTTAGCTACGCGGCGATTTGCTGACGCGGCCGTTGTACCCTTCTTCGGGGGTTGCCAAACCAAAGTTAAAATTGAGGTGCCAAGTAGGGTTGCAAAAAAATTTGGGTTCTATCAAGAATTTGAGTTCGTTTACCAACAAAGAATGAGATTCCTCCAAGCCAGTTCAAAGTCAGCTACTAAGAAAGGACTTTGAGGAACAGGCAGATTTGGTCGTATGGACAGGGGTTAGGTCAGGAAAAAGGTCAGACTAGTGAGTAAAAGGTCAGATCAGGCGTCAGGTAAAAAAATAGCGATCAAAAAACAGGGCTAGCACCTGAAACAGCCAAAATCTCACCGTGGTCAAAAATGACATGGAAAGACAAAGGAAAACAACTTAAGAGTATACCGTGGACCCAGAACCGAGCCATGAGGAAAAGGTGAAGAAATGG
>JABUQX010021014.1:35000-45000 GCA_015478945.1 Trachelipus rathkii | reverse complement strand
TAATAATAATAATAATAATAATAATAATAATAATAATAATAATAATAATAATAATAATAATAATAATAATAATAATAATAATAATAATAATAATAAAGCAGAGTATTATAGGTTGCAACTTCAGCAGGTGAAATGTTGCAAGCGAATGTTGCAAAGCATCATTAGCCATATTTTGCACAATCCAACTTTTGGCGTTTAAGGGATCGAAGTAATAGTTTCCAAGGTCTGGGAACCCGTTTCCGAAGTGGCGACACGTTCCGAAGGCCTGATCGACCGCCTTTGACAAGTCATTCCAGCAGCTGACGTGGTCAAGGCTCCCAACTCCGAAGGAGTTTTGCTCTTTAGGCTCAATGACGATGGCGCATCTCCAATACAGCGTTGTAGGGCACGGCACGTCTCAATGGCTGAGTTTGAAGGCGATGTCACGTCTCTAAAGTTGGGATCGAGGGCGACGGCCTGTCTCCAAGGGCGACGACGCTTTTCCAAGGCGCTGGTTCATTTTCAAGATCCGATAGGACTCTTTCGGTGGATTTTGAACGTGAACTCAGAGGCTTGGCCCAGCAAATTATCGGTAGATCATTTCTGATGGTTCCAATCGATTTATAGAATTCCTTTACCCCAAATCTATATTTAAAATATCTTTCTACGACTTCTGCTTTTGAAATAATTGCAAAAATATAAAAATATTTCAACTTTTCAAACGGAGTATCGATCCCGGTGTATCATGAATGACTCGCCAAACCAATACACCAGAGATAAGCTGAAGACTTACCTGTCTTTATATTTTTGCAATTATTTTACAACCAGAGGTCGTAGAAAGATGATTTAAATATCTATTTGGGGTAAAAGACCTCGATAACGATTGGAGGAATCAGAAATGATCTATCGATCATTTGCGGGGAAAAACCTGTGAGCTCACGTTCAAAAACTACCGAAAGAGGTCTATGGGACCTCGAATAAGAACCGTCGCCTTTGGAGACATGCCGTCGAACACTGCCTTGGAGATGTGCCATCCTCATTGAGTCTAAAGATCCAAACTCCTTCCGAGTTGGAGGGCTTTACCAAATCAGCTGTTGGCATGACCTGTCAAATGCGGTCGATTGCCCTATCATCACCTCAGCCTTGTATGTTGGCCTAACCATATTTTTATGAATTTGGTGAAGCTATCAACAGAATGAATACTAGGGAGTCATTGGGTCAAGACAACATTCCTCCAGAACTCATTCTGCAAATGTGAATTTAACTCATAAAACGAGAAATTTCACTCTCATCTTATAAATATGGGTGGCGGAGAGAGTACCTGCTGAGCTGATAAATGTTATTAATGCCCTTTTCAAAAATTGCAAGGCATTTGTCTAGTTTCCCTCGGAGGAAAGATCTTGCAGGATCCTGCTTGTTTGTCTGCATGTCTCTTCAGACCAAAGCGTTTCTTTCTTTCAGAATTTTCAATTTTTCAAAACCCATGTTTTTGACATTTGTTGTATCAACTTCCAGAATTTTTATTGAAATGATTTCAAACTTGAAATATGCATAGATGGGTCCATGACCTACAAAATTGACGTAGTTCTTTTTCGATTTTTTGAGTTTTGTGCTCAGAGTTGTCCAATTTCAAAACACACTTTTTTTGATTTTAAAATGAAAAATTGCGATAATTTTTTTTTCTGTTCTTGCGAAATGGAAGAAATTTTCAGGGCATATGTAATCAAGTAAGATACACATTTTCTACTTAGATAATTTCTTTGTATATACATTAGTTTTGGATTTGTTATTGGAACAAATTTAAAAAAGAATAAAAAATGTAGAAAATTTTTAAAAATTTTTCTTTTGAGTATACAAAAAAATAATCTAAGTAAAAGTGATGCATCTAGCCCGTGTGCAGCCCTGAAAATTTGATATTGATCGGACGATTGAAAAAAATATATCAATTTTTAACTTTTTCAAAAAATTCGCTGTTTGAAAGTGAAGCCTCAGTATTTTCTACTTGTCCGATCAAAATCAAATTTTCCAGAACTCATCTAATCTTTTGGTATATTCAAAAGAAATTTTTTTAAAAAATTTCAAACATCTTTTTTTAAAATTTATTCCAAGAACAAATCCAAAACTAATGCATATACAAAGAAATTATCAAAGTACAAAACATGCATCCCGACTACATATGCCCTGAAAATTTCATCCACTTCGCAAGAACAGAAAAAAAATTATCGCAATTTTTCATTTTAAAATAAGAAAAAAAAAGTGTTTTGAAATTGAACAACGCTGAGCACAAAACTCAAAAAAATCGAAAACGTACTACGTGCATTTTGTAGATAATGGACCCATCTATGCATATTTTAAGTTTGAAGTCATTTCGAAGAAAAATCTGGAAGTTGATACGTCAAATGTGAAAAACATAGGTTTTGAAAAATTGAAAATTCTAAAAGAATGACAACAGACACAGAAAAACACTCTAAAACGACGTTTTAGAGGGCAAAAAAAAGCCACAGTTTGGTGTTTATAGGGTCAAAATCGACTGATAATTCCAAATTTTATGTCCATTTTTAGGGGGGGGGGGAATTGGGCTTAGCGTGAACCGAATATTGGATCTTCCCTTTCAGAGACAAAGTGTGTATTATGATCTTTTAGAGGAACAATTGATATAATATTGAGTGCTTGACACTTTCCGAAGAAGAGTAGGGAATAGTGGAAACTTCTTTATTTAATGCTTTATGGTCTAGTGTATTTGAGATTCTTCCGAGGTCTACCACGTGGATGGTTCTTTAGTGCTTTAGTTGTTACTCCATTATTGCACATATGTTTCATTTAAGCAACATGTCAGATTAGTTTTAAATCAATAAAAGTTTTTTTCTTTTGTTTTTTTTGTATTCTCCGTTTTGAAAGTGTCAAAAGCCTGCCAAATTCTACCAAAGTTTAAATTTTTTTAGAACTAGGGTCAAATTAAAGACCGATCTGTTCCATATACGGCGCTTGATATACAAGTCAAAGGAAATAAGGAAAATAGAAGATGGGAATGTACTTATACACTTTACCAGTGTAGTACATATAAGATTGAGCATAGCGGTTAGGTTCAGGTTCAAAGAGTTTAACATAAAAAGAATGTGACTATGTAGGAAGACGTGTCACACGAAACCATCTCAACGGAGGGAACAACACTCCTATAAAGACCAAGAAACTTGGGTGGTGTAAAGAATTTCTAAGGGATCATCACAATACCCAACCTCTTTGAAAAAGAAATGTAATCTTTCCTAGAAAGATCACGAGAAAAAGAAACACCAATAATAATAAAAATACATGTGAATTTGAGTTGAGTTTTCCAAAATGTTATAGTTGTAGAGAGTTTTATGTAGAGTTGAAAGATCGAGAAATTGAAAACAACCATGTTCTGCCCAATTTGAAATTCTAGAAAGATCAGATATTAGCTGTTCGAAAGCACCTCCTATCGTGAATTAACTGCTGTTGGGTGAAATTTTTTTCAAGATGAAAAGACTAATGAAGGGTGGAATCGTCGGCATTTTAATGAATATATAACAAAATAACAGAGAGAACGTTATTAATAAAAGAAGAAATGATTTGAAGATAGGACAGAACGATATATATATATATATATATATATATATATATATATATATATATATATATATATATATATATATATATATATATATATATATATATATATATATATATATATATATATATATACCTATATAATATATATATATATATATAACTATATATATATATATATATATATATATATATATATATATATATATATATATATATATATATATATATATATATATATTATATATATATATATATATATATATATATATATATATATATATATATATATATATATATATATATAATATATATATATATATATATATATATATATATATATATATATATATATATATATATATATATATATATATATATATATATATATATATATATATATATATATATATATATATATATATATAAAAATGTATATATATTATAATAATGTATATATATATATATATATATAACTATATATATAATATATATAATATAATAATAATAATAATATATATATATATATATATATATATATATAATAACAATAATATATATATAATATATATATACTTTACTATATAATATATGTATATATATATATAATATATATATATACATATAATATAAATAATGTATATGTATTTGAATATATATATATATAATATATATATCATAGAGATCAGGCTAAATTTTAGCGTTAATGTTAGAGCCACAAATGTAAGTTCAGATTTTTGAAAGCCGTAGGCATGAACAAAATTTAAATACATTTTTATTATTATATACATTTTGTTACAAAAATTTTATATAAACTTTAAGAAATGTAATTAAATACAATAATACTTATTCATGCATACAGTTTTTAAGCTATTAATTTGTATTAGTTTCAGTAATCACAAAGAAACAAATATGTAAAAAAAAAAAAAAAAAAAAAAAAAAAAAAATTTGAGATGTATTAAGCACTTTTCTACCTTAAAAAATACTTATAATTATATTTTTATGATGAAAATGCAATGCTACAAATATCAGATGCTATTTACAGAAATCGTTTAAAATATGGCTGATATGTGTCAGAACTGTATGAATCAGCTCCACAAACTTAATTACAGAGTACAGTGATTCACAACAATTTGAGAGTTTGTAGTTGATTCATTATTTGAGTAAGGAACATCAGATCATTTTCCAACTGAGGATAGGAGTAGTTATGGGACAGGTTCATGAAGATTTCTCTCCTTAAATATAATCTACGCGGGTTAGGGTTATCGTACCTCCTTAAAATTTGTCCGCCAGTCAGGTGATGACGTAACCTCGTCTACACCCCCCGCCCCTAAAAATTGGAAATGCCCGTAGAAGGATGAAATCTGGAGATTGCATAGAGGAGGAAGAAGTAAGGAGGAGTCGGAGCCGGAGTGCGAGTCGGAGTAAAGGGAACCCCCGGAGGGTGGTCCCGCCTGAAAAAAGAAGAAATTGACGGAATGCGTTAGAAAAGTGGAGAAAGAAGTCGGAGTCGGAGTCAGAGAAGGAAGGAGTCGGAGAAGGAGTCTAAGTCAGAGGAGTCGGAATTAGCATCAGCACCGGTGCTAGCTCCGGTGAGCTACCGAGTTAATAAACATTCATATAGTAATAAAATCTTTGACGCCATATATGATCACCCTCGGGACGTTATGAATCAGTTTAGACCTTCAGTGTTGTTTCTCTGGCAGGGGGGGGGGCCCGTCTGCAGGACCGAACTGGTGCGAATCCGGCGCGGGCGCGAGCGAGCCCGAAGCCACACTCCGGCGCGAAACCGTCGCGAGCGCGTGAGCGCATGCGTGATATTTACGCTCAAACGAATTATAACGTCATGCAATGTGTTCTGTTTTCATTTAAACTATGACTTTAATATTTGGCATACTTCATTTTCTTTTAATAAAATTTTTATTTTTTAGCTTAGTGCGTGAACTTTTATATTTTCTTTTATAGTTTTTTTTAATTTTATCAAATTTTTTATTCTTTTTTATGTTTATAGCATAAAAAATGCATGTTTTACAAACCCTAAATCAGTAAATCATTAAATCAGTAAATCAAACCACCCTTCCCACCACCCCTCCCGTCCATACATGATCTATTGATCTATTGTCTATTGATCTATTGATCTATTGATCTATTGATTCAAGTCATATTTTGTATAACATAGCATAAAACTTTTTTTTTTATTTGATTAAAAAATATATATTTTAACTAAGATTTTTATTCTTTTTTTGTTTATAACAAAAAAATTCGCGTTTTACAGACCATAAATCAGTAAATCAAACCACCCTCCCCACCACCTCTCGCACCCATCCATGATCTATTGATCTATTGATCTATTGATTTATTGATTCGTCATATTTCGGGTATCTTTTTTTTTTAGTATAAACAAGTTCTTTGGATAAAGTGGGAAAAAAACAAGTTTTTTATTTTAAAGCATTTATAACAAGTGCAAACTACATAATCGTTGACATAAAAATTTTTAACATCAAACATATTTACAGGTTTATTAAAAGAAACATTATATAAAAAAACATATGATGAAATAAATACAGTATACACCGCATAATTAGAACTGATTGGTTGTACAAGAAAACATAAGGTCTTAACATTTGAACATTATTATGTTTTAAAAAAGATGCTACATAATGATTACTAAACAAAAAATCTAAATGTAGACAGTCAAGGAAATATACAACATTATTTTTATTCGTATACACGGTTATCCAGTTTCCATTGTTCGAATTATTCCGAGAAGTTTTGAAGATGTCCAGAATCTGTTTCCAATTTCACAGAGCCGAGTTCATTACAGGCGAATACGCCTAAAAATCATCTTTCGTTTCGAAAGGCATTTAATATTTCTTCTTCATTCATCTTTAATATTCAAGATTATGTTTCGTACTCTGTCAATCTCGATGATTTGAGGATGTTCCATATACACCAGAATTGAGATTGGGGATTTCAAACTTTGTTCAAATTTAAGACTCAGCCCTAATGTTCCATTTCTTAGGATTTTGAGGTGGTAAGCATTACAAGCTGAAAGATTAGCAGTGAAATCGTCCGCGTATAAATTACAGTTTTCAGCGTAGGTCTTGAGATAGGCACCTGTCCCGTTATCGCTGCAAGACACAGTATTGGCAATTAAATCGTAAAAAGGTCGTGAACATTGAGAATGTGAGCCTTCGTATATCATCTCATAATCACGACCGTACGGTTGACCAAAATGGATAGATTTAAATGCAGACTTCCCATAGTTTCCAAAATAAGCTTCATGTTCTACATTTCCTATTATCACTTTCTAAGGTAAACTACCATTGACGATCTTAGGTATATTAATACTCAATAATCCTGTTGTAAAGTTAAAAATTTTAGTCTCTTGATTTGATATTTTGTTGTATCGGTTAAAAGAGATTTCTCGATTTCCATAAGTTTACTGGGAGATAATTTCACTTTACGTACATAAAGATAAGCATTCAGTAATTTGAAAATAGGTTTTGGTGGTGTAGGCGTGTCTGCGGCCATGCTTAGAACATCAAGCGCAAATTGAGGTGTAAATCTATTCAACCTGATATGGGTGTTCACTGATGGTAGAATAAGTCTTTAACTGTGAGAATATATCCCCGTTTACACGCCCGTAATATTCGTACGTGTTATTTTTAGATTTAGCGATGTTGTCCATATGTTTCTCTACATCTTTTAAATTGCAATATCCACATGATTGCAGGTGAGACTCCTTCGCATCTTGAGAATAAATTTGTAAAGTTTCAGTATAACTTCGATTAGGGTAACTTGCAGCTGATGCTCCCAGAGATGATTCATTTAAAAACACTTCATGGTTGATTAAAATACGTATACAGGAAATTTGTCTCAGTGTACACTACGTGTTTGGTGTCTGTGAGATCTGAACCATCTTCGGTTACTAACTTAGACTTCAAATATAAAAACACATTCGAAGGGTCAAGATACCTATAACCTTTAAAGTCTGAAGTGCCTGGGATATTGAATTCAAGAGATACATCCGTATTTGTGATTGCGTGAATTGGGTTAATTCTAATAAAATTGGATTCACTTACACTGATATGTGTAGGATTCACGGAAAAGAGGTCCAATTCACTCTTACAACAGTCCGAACTAGAGGGGTGGAAGAAATGCATCTTGCTGGTACAACGGCTCGAAGTGTAATGAGGAGAGATATGTTTAAGCATTTCTTATATACGAAATAGTTGCAAGATATTATTATTTATGTAAAAATTACCACTTATCACTTTTATTGAATAGCGAATACATCAATACATTTTTTCTTTAGCAGCCCTTTCATATTCCTCTTTACAGGTTTTTTTATGACGACCTACACCTTTACCAGTCATCTTGTGCCGTATTTTTCGTTTAACATCGTCTAACATTACATCTGAAACATCGGCTAATCGACGTTTTGCAGCAGTGCGGGGTCGACACCGCCCATAATATTCTTAATAGTGTCTAGTCCCGTCCTCGTCACTTTTTTAGCGATGAATTTACCTCCTGATTTAAACAATGGTATAGCTCGGCGGAACAACGAAGCAAGAAATCCACCTAACCCATACCCTCTCCTCACTCTTGATCCCCTGAAGACTCTTTCTCTTTCCATTATTATTTACCGGAGCTTCTTTCTTATGTGTACTTTACACACTGCTGTCCCAACTGTGAATGGATATGGGTTGCCCTCGACATCTCTTATATAAATACGAATTGAACTCAGATGGGTCTTACTCAGCGGCAAGTAGTGAACATTAGGAAATGTTATAACTTTACAATGTTTAGGAAAATGTACTACTCTTAACAGGGAGGCTTTAGTATTACCTACATGCTGATGGTCTATGGTATCTGTATAAACATAGGCCATACCTGGATCTTGTAACAACTCATCAGGATCACATATGAAATGTAATGAATTAGCACAAGTTGCTTTAGAAGACGCTATATATTCCTCAATAGTTGGCATGTAATGAAATAGAAGGCGTATAAAATTTTTCGCGTCGTGTTATGGTTTACCTCCTCTTCTGAAGGATTATCTGTAAGACGAACGCACTTACGCCAACATTGGGTTGAAAATAAAACGTGTTTAAATCGTGCAAATTTACAGTACGCCAAGATTTTAAAGACACGAGCTTTAATTACCTTCCCCTTTGGTTTATTGGTACGAAATATCATTTCTTGACATATTCTACTTATTATAAATTTGTTATTAAAGTATCTAAGTATGTCCAAGAGAGACTTGTAAAACCTTCGCTTTATAGTAAACATTTCAATGTAATACTCAATACCATTACGTTTCTGTATATGTAAACTGTCTGTGTTACGCAATTTCGAAGTGTTTTTTACAAAACAATGCTTCTATAAATCATGAAGGCTGCCCTGGACCCAGTTACATTCTCTATATTGGCATCAAGAATTATTTCACTTAACCCAGCTTCAAACATTTCTCATTCGAGAGTTATAGGGTTCAATATTTCTGTATTAATGTAGATCCATAGAAGCAGACGACGGCAACGTTTAATAGAAATTATCTTCACTAATCATGATTATTGTTTCTCAATTTCACCGGCACTTATTTATGAATTAGACTTTTTTATACTACTGGAGCTTCTTTCGTATATGTACTTTACACACGGCTGTTCCGTCTGTGAATGGATAAGGGTTCCCTTCGACATTTCTTATATACACCCGTATGGTTCTAAAATTGGGCATATTCAAAGGTACATACTGGCACACTAGGAAAACTTTATAACTATTATTCTTAGGAAAATGTACCACTCTTAATAACTGGGCTTTAGTGTTTCCCTCATTATGGGGTTCTATAATTATCGGTATAAACATAGGCTACGCCGGGATTCTGTAGCATCTTTGAAGGATCGCATCAAAAGTAATGAATCATCGGTTGTCCTTTTTCTACATTAACGATCTATTATACTTCTTCCATACATAGAATATAGTATTAATCATTAGAATGATGTGACATCCGTTACTCTCAATATTGTCATCACCGTAAGTAATTACATTTACGAAACCAATCTGAAGTATGAAAAAAAAAAATTCTATCTTTCAAGTTTCCTTAGCTAGGCTTTAAAGTGATTAACCTTGTCTTCCCTTGGGTGGTTATTAATAATGTATACTAAATCTTTACATATCCGGCTTTATCGAAATTGTTTGTGTTTAAGTCTATGAACACATCTGTGATAGATTTATTGAGTCCCCGATTTAAAATACCTTTCAAAGAAATAATTTTATCATCACGCTTGATGAATATATAATTTTAGAAGTTAATTTTTTAATGTTTTAAACACTCACATTTCTTAAATAGATTATAAACGATGATTGTGAATTCTGGCATATTCTCATATGTGCATCAATATCATTTCACATAACCCTACTTCATTTACATTTC
>JABUQX010021014.1:22500-30000 GCA_015478945.1 Trachelipus rathkii | reverse complement strand
CCTCAAACACCCTTGAAGATTCTGAAATTCTCATATTCGAGATCTACGGGTTCGATAACATATATAAGGACACCAACATTGTATTATTAAAAGAACGTTTACAAACTCGGCACCGCACCGGAGCTAGCACCTGTGCCGGTGCCAACTCCGTCTTCTCTGACTCAGACTTCTTCGTCGACTTCTTCCTTCTCTGACTCAGACTCCTTTCTCCACTTCTCCTATGCATTCCGTCCATTTCTTCTTTTTTCAGGCGAGACCCCCCCCCCTCCGGGATGTCCCCCGTACTCCGACTCAGGCTCCGACTCCTCCTTACTTCTTCCTCCTCTATGCAATCTCCAAATTTCATCCTTCTACTGACATTTCCTATTTTTAGGGGCCAGCACCCCCTCCGGAGGGTGCACGGCCATGTAACCTCGTCTACGACGAGGTTACGTCATCTCCTGACGGGCGGCCAAATTTTAGGGAGGTACGATAACCCTAACCCGCGTAGAATATATTTAAGCAGAGAAATCTTCATGAACCTGTCCCATAACTTCTGATAGGATCATTTATTTTCTTTAACAAAAATAATAATAGACTCCAAAAGATCCATAGACCTACCCAAGACATTTCTGGTTGACTGCCACCTCACAATGGAGTAGAAAGAAATATCACTAGGTTTATCCTCAAGCCCCAATTCTTCTTACTGTTCTGTTTATTAAGTTTTTATTTTATAGGTTTAATTGTACATTTATATTTTGTTTTAATTTTTTATCTACTTGAAAAAATTTATTTATTTATTTTAAAACTTTTATTCTATATTTACTGTTTTGTTTTGATTTTATTTTTATATATTTTTATGGGTCATGTCAATTTTTTCTTACGTTTTTTGGTGAAGTTTTGTTAATAATGAAAAAGTAAAATTTACCCTATGAAAGAGAAAAATAAGTTGTTCAATATTTACAGTATTGTAAATAAATTTTTAATTCTTTTCTTTTTAATTTTTATTTATATTTTAAGTTTTTTTAAACAATTTTATTTAATTATTAACTGTATTGGTGCTAAAAAAAAGTTCAAAATTGTTCTTCAGTATTTTATTTATTGTTCTTTATGTTTCTTATGATATTTAATTACATTACATTAAAACAAAGAGGAATTAAATATTTGACAACCATGTGTGTTAAATTCGGTTAAACTTACTATTGCGGAGGTAAGTCAGTAAATAAATCATATTTTGGTGGTAATTGAAATTTATTACCTTAGATTAGGTTACTTATGTAACGTAATGATTAAGTCAGGTTAGTAGTATATTACGTTAGGTTAGTTAGATTAGTATTAGATTTAGATTAATTAGATTAATTAGTTAGTTAGTTAGTTAGTTAGCGTTAGTTAGTTAGATTAGTTAGGTTAGGTTGTTTAGTTAGGTTAGGTTAGTTAGTTAGGTTTAGGTTACGTAAGTTAGGTTAGTTAAGTTAAATTAGGTTGGATAAGGTACATAGGTTAGATGATGGTAGAGATTAGATTATATTGCCATAGTATTAAGAAAAGTTCAATTTTGTAAAAAGAAAATAAATTTATTTCACAGGTTTGTGCCAGAATAAATATCCAATAATGCATTGGAACAAGAACATGACTGGTGAAAGTGCTGGGATGTTTTTAAATATAAAGCTAAAAAACAAAAAGGAATGAACATAACGATGATTGATTCATATATTTGCGGGCCCTTTTCTGTTTTACACAATGGTCAGTTTTGATTTTTTTTTTTTGTTTTTTTTTAATATATTGTACTATATGCTACCAACAATGAATTTCAGTGTAACGACATGATTCAAAAGTTTGAAGGTATTTTAAATAATTTTTAAAAATCACAATTTTTTGTTAAATATGTTTTAAAATGAAATATCTCGAAAAGTACGCCAACTTACAGAAAAACCAATTACATATTTCGAATCAGCGTATAAAGCTTATTACATAAATGTATAAAAAACAAAAAAAAAAAACACATTTTTTTTCATAAATTAAATATCTCAAAAAATACGACACTTACAGAAAAACCAATTACATATTTGGAATCAGCATATAAAGCTTATTACAAATATGTAAAAAAAATAATAATAAAAATAAAAATACAAAAAAAAAAAAAATTTTAGGGGGCTACGAGCCGACGGGGACAGAGGGACGTTTCCATACCCCGTAGGAGGGCGAGGAACCCCCGCGACACCCAAATTACCAAAGAGCGGGGGTTCCGACTCCCCCGGAGGGAAATAGTCCTACCCTGTCGTTCCGCCAGAAGGCCAGTGGCCCCGCGTTCCAGCATCTTTGCGTTACCCTTGGGGTATTCCTTTAGTTAAAAAAAATAAAAAAAAAAATTTAAAAGTTACGGATCCGTTAAAACTAACTGGTCCTATATATTTTTTAATCATTTCCGTTCAAACTAAATCTCAGTTTTTATAATATAGTAAAAATATATAAAAAAAAAAAAAAAAAAAATATCAAAACTGACCATTGTGTAAAACAGAAAAGGTCCTATTTGCGAGTATGCGTGGAGTAAAAAGAAATGAAGGAAAAAATCTATTTGAAATAATATAAAGGATATTGCAGAATTTTAACATACAACAACGTGTATATATATTATATATATATATTATTAAAATATATATAGTATATATATATATATATTATATAATATTATATTTATATATATATATATACTATATATAATATATATATATTATATATATATATATATAGTATATATATATATAATATATATATATATAATAGTATATATTATATAATAATATATATATTATATATATATATATTATATATATATATATATAATATATAATATAATATATATATTATAATATATATATATATATATATATATAATTATATTATATATATATATATATATATATATATATATAATATATATATATATATATATAAATATATATATATATATAAATATATATAATTTATAATATAACTAATATATATATATATAATATATATATATATATATATATATATATATAATATTATATATATATATAAATATATTATATATACATATAATATATATATATATTATATATTATATATATATAATATATATATATATATATATATATATATATATATATATAATATATATATAATATATTTATATATATATATAGTGTGTGGGGAGGAGGTGGAAGGCGTAGGGTGGTGGTGTGCCAATACAACTGTAAACGACGCCCTATATGGGTGGTTCTCGGGTGTGCTGGGGAGGTGGTGAGTGTTGTGTGGGGGTGGGCAGTATAATATATATTATATATAATATATATATTATATATATATATATATAATATATAATATATATATATATATATATAATATATATATATAATATAATATTCTAAAAAAGGAGAATTAAAATAAAATATTAAAACTTAAACTTCCATTAAATATATTACCATTAATATAAGTAATTTTTTTACCAAAACATTTTAAAAATTTAAAGGAACTTATAAAAATTTAACCTAAAATTTTATGAGTTAGAGAAAAACGTAAGGATTTATTGACATGAGCCATTTTTTTTTAATAAAAATATGTATTTTATTGACTCTTAAGCAGTAAACCATAAAGGATTCTAGTATTATAGAAATAATACGAAATGCATGAAAAATAATAAATGATTTTTTAAGTTGGAAGCATTAACAAACAACATTTTATTAAAAAAATAATTTTATAAAAAAACGATAATGGCAACAGGGGGAGATTCTATAACATAGTTGCCAATACGAAAATTTGGAAACCGATTTTAATTTTACTTATACTTTCTACTGTTTATTCTTTAATATTTTACAAGCCGAGAATTGCTCCTACGGAGCAATTTCGCCTTGAGCGCGTGCTGCGCACGCGCAGGGGCTCGGCTTCGCTCGCCCCGATGTAACTGGACCGAGAAAACTCGAGGTGGAAAAATCGGTCGTGAGAACTCGGACGGAAAACGGGATGTTTAATCTTAAAAGGATGACTTGAAAAGGGAATCGGGTTCTGATTTCAAAAGTTAGTGATTTTTTTATTTTTATTATTAATATATAAATTATATATATATATATATATAATAATATAAATATAAGATATATATATATATATATATATATATATATATATATATATATATATATATTATATATATATATATATATATTATAATATAATACTATATATATATATATAAACATTATATTATATATTATACTAGTATTATATATATATATATATAACATTTAGATATATATTAAATATATATAGTATATATATAATATTTATTATATATATATATAAATAATATATATATATATATAGTAATAATATATATATATATATATAATATATAATATATATATATAATATATATATATATATATATATATATATATATATATATATAGAGTATAGATAATATATATATATATATATATATATTTTTTATTTATTTAAAATATATATATATATATATATATAATATATAATATATATATATATATATATATATAATATATATGATATATAACGATATATATATTATATATATATACTAACTATATATAATATATATATATATATAATAGTATATATATAGATATATATATATATATAATATATATGTATATGTATATGTATATAGTATATATATACTATATATATATATATATATATATATATATAATATATATATATATATATATATATAGATATATATAGTATTATATATTAGAGGTGCGACCGAATATTCAAATTTCGAATATATTACAGGAATATAATGCGAATATTTTATATTATCGCAAAAATCATTTCCCACACGTTAATACTAAAGTTGCCACCTAGGATATTTCTTATCGTCAATTAAATCCCTGTTTAAACTCAGTTTGTTTATATTATAGCTTTAGTGTAGTGAAGGTTATCTGTGAAATTCTGTTGCGCACTATTCAAACTAGTATAATTATAATAGTGGCAATACATCTACTCTGGTCTAGGATTATTTCGATGTCATATCCTATAAAAAGGCTAAGTGCAAACTGTAGCATGAATTTCCCCCGAAAAGTTACATCAAGTCTCAGAAACCATCTAAAAATTAAACATATTCAAACGAATGCTTGAAAAGAAGGGTGAAAAAAGAAAAATCGAAAGCGGAAGGCATCACCAACGTCTCTTGTAAAAGCAAAGCAAGCAACTCTTGAAATGTGCTTCGAGAAAAACAAAATATGGAATGCCAACGATGTAAAAAACATAAGAGGAAATACCTTTCGACACTACATCAATGGGTACTATATCTAGCTCTTGAAGTATTTTAAGTTAAACTTAAAGACATCAAAAATTATGTTAAAGAATAAGAAGACTGCATGAAGAAAAGTCTATTCGTGTTCGGAATATACAAAAAAATATCGAATTCGTTCCTTTATGAAGAATGTAATTTTCTTTGTCTCATGATTCTAACAGTAATAGTTTATTTATTTATCAAAATTGCCAATTTAGTTTCTAAATAGGTAACTATTCTATTAATTATTTTGAGATCATGTAAAATATAATTTTGAAAAAGGTGAAACTTATGTTTGAAGATTTATTAATCATTTTTTTTACATTAAAATGCTTCAAAAATTCTTGAAAACAAAAGCAAATGTAATTGTTAACTGTTAAAATTTTTATTTTATTTATTTATTTATTTTTTTTAGCAAATACTGTATTGTTAATAACTTTATTTTGTCTCAGATTGATAAGATATTGAATGAATACTTTCTACTAGTATATTTATTGTATTTTTAGCAAAAGTATTTATATTTTTCAGAGTATTATTAAGAGAGTAAAACATATTTATTGTGATGCATATTTTTGTGTTGTGTACAGTATTTTTATATTATGACTAGCATAGGTAGCTATATCCTAGTCATAACTAATTTTTATTCCGTCACTGTTCCTTTATATACCAATTATAAATTTTTTATTAAATTTATATTAAATTTATTGGATTTTTATTCGGGTACCAAGTTCGTCAACTCGTATGTCTCAGTTTTTTATTTCCAAGAACTTTGGCATTTTATCACAACCATATGAATCGTTAAGATGCTTTTTAAAATTCATCTTTTCTTAATGATTTTGGTCTAAATCTTGCCATTGCGTTTTTTTGTTTTTAAATTCATTTTTTGGAAAAAAAAAATCAATAAACTAAATCAAAACCACCAAAGGAGTGTAAAAACAATATATCCTATATTTCTTTTGAGAAGTTGACTTGCTAAAACAACACATTGTGTTTTAATTTTTTTTTACTTTCAAGAAATAAATATTTGAACTAGATGGAGTTTATGCTGTAAGCAGTAAGTACCAAAAGGTCAATGTCCTCCCCAACTACCACCACACATTCTTAATTTTCCCTGCCACTTCAATAGCGGTATTAATAATAGAAATAATCTTGAAGTGTTAGGTATAAGAAGAATTGATAAAATGAGGAATGAGCTTGATAGGGAGTTGTGTGGTGTGAAGAAAAGGGTGTATGAGAGAATGTATAAGAGTGTATTAAGGTGGTTTGGTCATATGGAAGGGATGGATGACAGTCGGTTGGTTAAGCGGGTGTAAAGAAGTGAATGTGTGGGGTATCGACCGGCTGAGAGCCATTTAGAGAGCTTCTAAAGGAAAGGAATGTGAGTTTTATCACAAACGAGAAGAATGGTACATAATAAGTTAAAAGCGTGATTTTGTACTAATACATGGCGTTCGAAAGTGTGAAGTCAAGGGATGTTTTTGAAATTTGATAAAGGGACAATGTTTCAGACTTTGGTTGTGTAGTATATGTAAGAGTGAACATTATGGGTTTAAAATTAATACTGTAGTCAGAGTGTTGGGCAGAGAAAGAATGAGACAGTGGATAGAAGTGTCTCATGAATCCTTATCAGTGAAGGAGGGATGTTACTAGAGAGTTCGGAAGAGCCGTGTAAGTTGTAATTGCAATATCATAAAGAAGGTGATGCAACAATTTGACAGCGAAAAGATTAGTGCGAGCGAAGAAATTGATTAGTCGAAACGGCATTCTAAGGAGAGCTGTGTAAGTGGTCATACTATCAGATTTGTGAGACATTCCATGAAGGAAGGAATAACACCCATACAAAAGTAAATTGAGGTGGTGTGCAGAAATTTTGAAGGCGCCTAAAGGCATCGAGGTCCTTAAAAACTTGTTTAGTAAGAGGAGTAATTTACGTGATTCTTCCAATAAAGATCACAAGAAAAAGAAACACCAGGAATATTAATGACAGACGAAGATTTGGGTTGCGTGCATTCGAAGATGTTTAAGAGAGAGAGAGAGAATATTATTCTTGTAAAAAAATTTAAACTGAGTCACTTTCATTTCTTGTTAATTCTTAAGATATAAGAATTATTCTAACTTTTATCTTTATTCTTTTATGACGGGAATAATGTGGGATACGTTTTCACACACTATATTATTGAGCTTGCTAATGAATATTAAAGAGCTTT
>JABUQX010021014.1:7500-10000 GCA_015478945.1 Trachelipus rathkii | reverse complement strand
AAAGTGATTGGTTTAGGAATAATAGCGGAGTAAGACAGGCTGGTCTTCTCCAGTCTCTTGGTTATTCAATTTGTTATGGATGAGGGTATTACTCTATTGAAACATTGTGATTCAGGAAATCCTCCTTGAATGCTGGAGAATGGAGATGAGTGGAGGGCCCTACCTTATATATGCGGATGATTTGTGGTTTTGTGTGCCGAATCTGAAGAGAGTTTGAGAGGCTTGGTAGAGGGATTTGGCAGGGTGAGTAAAAGGAGGGGCTTGAAAGTAAACGTGGATAAGAGTAAGGTTATGCGTTGTGAGTGAGGACCACTCCTCAGTGTGAAGTTTATGTAGATGCGTGAGATTTAGAACAAGGTGTTCTTGAGTTTAATATTTAGGGTATATGTTGGATGAGAACGGGAACGGACGATTGAGAGTTGTAGTAGCGAAAGTTGTTGAATTTGCGCAGGAAGCGCTGGCTGGTGCAATTAAATCGTTGCTGGAATGTAAAGGGGACTAAGTCTTGAGTGTGCTAGGGTCTTACATGAGGGTATGTTGTTACCTGTGTTATTGTATGGTAGTGAGACTATGGTCTGGAATAAGAGTATAGATCTAAGTTCAAATTGTGTTTCAGTATGGACAGGCTTAGGGGGTGTGCTAGCACTAGGTGTGGAGAGAATTGATTAAAGAGAGGATATGAACGTATTAGAGAGTGGTGTGGTGTGAAGAAAAGGGGTTAAATGAGAGAATAAATGAAAGTATGTTGAAGATGGTTGTCATGTGAAAGGCATGAATTGGATAGTAGGTTGGTTAAAGCGGATGTATAGTGGTGAGTGTGTGGGAATCGGACCGGCTGGGAGACCGAAGAGAAAAGTGGATTGAGTCGGTGAACGAATGTCTGAAAGCGAGAGAAATGTGAGTTTGGCAGAGGCTAGAATAAAGGTGCATGATAGGGAGAGAATGGCGGGGTTTTGTATGGGGGGCATGTTGTGGCCCCACCTGGGGCCAGGGGATTGACCCTTACATGACGATTACCATTAGTTGAGGGTCCGTCGCGGTACCCATGATGCCCTCCAGGGTGGATTCTTTACGTCTGGTGACGAGCTCTCACTAATTAAAAAATTTTTAATGGTACAGAGGGGCGGTAAGGCTGGGCTTTCTTTGCCCTTTGTCATGTTCTCCTACTGCTTTTTTTTCCGATGCTTGTACAGCACCTTACCCCCAATCTTGGGCAAAGAGGAAGGTGAAGAAAGAAAGAAAGAAAGAATATATATATTATATATATATATATATATATATATATATATTATATATATATTATATATATATAATATAAATATATATATATATATATATAATATATATATATATATATATATATATATAATATTATATATATATATATATATATATATATATATATATATATATATTTATAAATTTAACATGTTTAAAACATGATTCTTGTTTCGAGCTCTTGGGAATTCATTTTCTACCCATCGATGCCACATTTCAAAAGTTTATAATAAAACTCATGTGTGGAGTGTGTGGCCACAACATTAACCAAGCTAGAAGGCAATGACTATAAACTAAGTGATGCTGTTTATATTTGGAAAAATATGAACATGGAGCTAGAACAGCTTAATCCACCACTCAACAGACAAGATTTAGCAAAAGTAAAAAGGAGGTATCATCTGGCATTAACAGAAGCTCACTTATTGGCGTATATTTTTAACCCAAGATATCAGACCGCAGTACTTCCAGAGGATGAGTATTCAAAAGCAATGAAATTTATGGAAAATGAGTATCCTGAATTGATGCCAATTTGTATAAATTTAAGAGCAAATTCTCCTCCATTTCATAAAAATTACCTATTTGATGAGTCTCTGTTGTCAGCAGTGACTCCTTCATCTTGGTACAGATCTCTCAAAGAAAAATTAGATGAGAAGGTTATATATAAAATAGTAAGCATATTGTCCGCAATTGTATCAAATGCTAATGTTGAAAGGGGTATTTTTCAACTTTCGGACTGTGCACAGCAAACATTAGGAAATTAGCGTGCGGGAACAGCTAAAGCAGGGAAATTTTGTTTTTTTTTTTTTTTTTTTTTATAAAATTCTTAATGATAATTTCAGTTTCGACTTTTAATTGATGTATCTCTCTCTTCTCTCTCTCTCTCTTCTCTCTCTCTCTATATACTATATATATATATAATATATATATATATATATTATATATATATATTAATATTATTTATATATATTATATATAATAGTACTATATATATATATATATATTATTATAGTATATACTATTAATATATATATATTATATATACCTATATATGTTCGAGTATATTCAAATATAAAGGTAAATAAGAATTCATTTGTATATCATTATTAGAGAGGTTAATTTGAATAAACTTTTCTTTATGCGTTTTTTTTTTTTTTTTTTTTTTTTTTTTTTTTTTTTTTTTTTTTGGTAAAATAAATAAAGTATAACTTTTTTTTCAGATAGA
>JABUQX010021013.1:62500-69229 GCA_015478945.1 Trachelipus rathkii | reverse complement strand
ATTATACTCTCATTCATCAGAAGATGTTCAGTAGTAGTAGTAGTAGGTAAGGTACGGACAACGAGTCCAAAAATGAACCAACGCTAGGTAAATATGTATTACTGCTGTTCGCTGACTTTTTTTACCCCAATTGGCCGGATGCCCCTGACCTTTTTTGACCTACTATTGGCTTGACCCTTTTGATACCGCATCTCTATCATACACCTTGACCTTGGCCTTTACCTTTTTGGACTACCTTTTTCGACCAACCCTTTGGTCTTACCGATGGGGTCACATTTTGGCCACACGTATATGTTGTGCATGGTCATACCCCTAATTTTTTTTAATTATTATTATGTATTAACTTCCTAAATTAATTAATTTTTTAATTAGTTATTTATTATAAAATTTTTTCCCTAATTTTTAATTTAATTAATTAATTTTTTTGATATTTTATTTTATTGAAATGCAAGTGAAATGGACGTGGAATCTCTCTACATGATATATTTTTGCACATCTTAATAATTTTTTTTTGTCAATACCACCTAAATCGATTTGAATGTATTAAGTTTAAATACCTCTAATATTTTTTTATCTTGCAAACCCTAATTTTAATTAATTATCGAAGAGAGTGTTGCGACTAAATTAATCTAATTATTTTATTTTAATTATTAATTTTTAATTGGGAGAATGAGCGTGAAGAATCCTCTCTATTCGTAAGCTTTCTATTTAGAGTTGTTGGACTAACTTTATGTCGATTATCTCACGACTCTTTTAATATTCTTTTCACTTTCAGATATGGTCCAAGTACGAGGTTATCTCCCGTGGTTCTTCAAATGAATGCTTTAAATATGTTTTCTTATTATATTAATTATTATTAATACTTTAACATTTTTTTTAACTTTATAGGCCCTTGTGAATAATGTCATATAACCTTTTATCTCAATGGTCTCTCTTCGCAGACGAATAAAATCGCAAGCCCGCCAGCACCGCCCGAAGTCCCTGCGTAATTTACCGCTCATAGCAGTTAGCAGTTAATTTTAATGTTCTTTTTTCCTTCATATCTTTCGTATTCTTTATTACGTTTTTTTTAAATATTTCTACATTCCCGTCCCAGTTCTTTATGTTCCTTAATTTATTGTGTTTCCCAGCCGACTCGTCCATTAACTCCCAATGTATTTATCTATTATTAGTAATTATGTACTTATTTAATAAACTATCAATCTATATATGTATTTACTCGTATATCATTGACCATCGCAGTAATGTTGCACAATTAATTAAATCTAATGATTATCAGATTGTAGAACTTTAGCCTTAGGGAAATTAATATTCTTTATTAAACTATTTAGAAAGATAACTACTCAACTGAGCTAATTATTATTATTATGATAACAATTATTCATTTTCACTATTTCTTTTCGTTTTGAGTGTATTATTATTCTTATTTAATTTATTATTACGCAGTATATATCAATTATATTAAGTATTGTAAGTAATTATAATTTTTATTTCTATTATCTAATATCAAAATTGATTTAATTTCCAACTTAAATAATCTATCTCATCTAATTCCTTCAAATATAATCTTCGTGTCTCGTAAACTAAATCCTAATACCTACACCTTCAAATTAAACCTTATCGCAAATTTTATAAATTGTATTAATTCTAGTAATATTCCAAACCTATCTTTCAATTAATATTCATATTAAATATTTAGAGTACACACTTCGGAAACACCTTAACTAACTTCTTTAACCATGTCTTTTTAAATATGAACTGAATCATATACTTGCCACTTCCTGGTAATTGAATGATTTCTGAAGAAGAGTTACTACATCTCATTGAGTAAAAGCTTGCAAAAATTAACAATAATATTTAAAATTGTTTTCAAGTTTAATAGATAAAAAGTCATATAGATACTCAATCCCCCAATGCGTTACTCCTTCACAACTTTAGATCCCACTTAATAATGTATTAAATATCCACAATGTTGTTAATATTTGGTGGGCTCATCACGATCAACATAATCATCTCTTTTATACACAATAGAGCCATTATAATTCAAGATATATATTAATAATCAATAATAATAATATAATTAAATCTAATTAAAAATATTTTTAATTTAAATAAAAAAAATAATATTTGTATTATTAAAATTTTGTCAAAAAATTTGAATTACATTTTTTAAATATCTCTAAAATTTTCTTATTATTTAATAAACGTGAATTAATCTTAATGCTTACATATACTTAATTATTAATATAAAATATTAATTATTATATTAATATGATATTTTAATATCATTCTATGATAATGTATAATTAGCATATTCGTTGTTGTGGATTATTAATGATATTTTTAATTTACAATTTCATTCTCTCCAGTCACAATTCTCAATCATTAAATCTAGACCCAAACATGCTCAATTGCAAATCATAAAATTTGACTAGTTTTCATAGACAAATATTCATCGTTGCACAATTTCATATTATTTTAATTTTATTATTTTTTATTATTTATAATTAAAATTTCATTTTTAATTTCTTTTTCCTATATTAGTTATATCCTTATATATTTATTATTATTTAATTATATTATTTTAATTATATTTATAGGTATATTATGTTTAAATTATTAGTTATATATATTATTATTATTTATTAATTTTTATCTATTTATTTAATTATCTTACTTTAATTATAATTAAATTATTACATTATAATTATTGAATTATCTGGTATTATAATATTCCCTTATGTTTATGGATTGCGATCAATTATTATTAATAAAGATCCAACTTTAATTTATTTAGTGACGACAGAGTTAATCATGATGAAAAGGATGAGTTAATGGAGAGAATTAGTAGAGTTTAAAAGTCCTTTTAATTACTTTGTTACGACTATTGTGCGCTTAACTAGCATCAGATATTAAGTTAAGATGTTACCTATTAGATATCCCTCTTGTTGCTAGTGCAATATGTGTTTTGAGAATAATAGTGTTATAAAGCCATTAAAAAATCGTTCACAACATTCTGTTGTTTATTTATTGGAGAGTGTTAGATACCACAAAGAGAGGAATAATAATAACATCCAGAGAACTAAAGCACCTCAATCAACGATATCTTTTCAAGAATCACAATGAGATAATGAATTAAAATTTATACATATAAACTTAATTAATATATGGAAATATGATATAATATGTTGCAATAAGATGTTAAGAGGATCCCTAATTTTATCTAAATTAGGTATAATTGGAATAAAATAAAATAATTATAAAATGTGATCAGTGTGCAATACACAGATAAATCACTTTGACAAATTGAAATAAATATAAATGAAATTATAATTTGTTAAATAATATATATATAGAAATTGTTAAATTATTTCACTATTAAAATCAAATTAAATAGTATTTAATATATTCAAAAACCTATATTTCCGTGTTAAGTAACAACAAATAGAAAAAACAGCAAACATGATTCTAATATAATAATAATAAAAATAATAATAATGAATAATTAATAATAATTAATAATCTCGTGAGAAGCACCATTGTGTATTAAGGAGATTTTAGTAGTACACTAATGTCTTCACACCAGATCCAAACCAACTCATATCGTAAAACTGATTAATTAAACGTTTTTTAGAGATTTCATTCCATTTCGCCACACATCTGTTACAATAGATTTCTATCTTAGTCAGTTCAGTGATTATTATTACTGTTATATCATTTCTATAGTTTACCCATAATATTAGTCTTATATATGCAACACTTACAGTAGTCTTATTATCAGTTTCAACTAAAGAAGTTAGATAAGCTCCGTGAAAGGCAGTCGAAGTTCAATGAGAAGATAGAGAAACTTATTATAAAGGTTTCAGTTAAAATGGTTTCACCCGATTAAGGTTTGAACGTTTTTAATAAGGATTACTTAGATAAAAGGAGATTCTCCTTCAGACTATTTGAAATTTTCTTTAAATAAATAGGCCAATTCACTAGGATGATTCTATGACAACTAAAGCTCCATAAAAGTATAGGAGTAAAGTATAATAGTAGTATATGTCAAATCATACCAAAAAGTAATGAAAATTCGAGATATATATATATATATAATGAGAGAGAATAAACGGTAACATGAGAAGAAAGTAGAGGAAATATGTGGAAACTTGGAGTTGTATGTTTTTGAGGAAGATGTCATAGTTGTGTAACAATAAAGTTATTTCTAGATACAGTGTTATAATTTAATACAAGAGCTATGCAATAAAATATTTTTTAGCTTTTAATGCGTCAAATATTATTTTTTCCGCGAGCGGAGATCCTATAGGATTTGGAGCCCACGTGAGGCAGGTACTGACTACGAGACTTTGAGGTATAGCATGCGATAGAAAAGGGAGATATGACCTAAGATACCACGTGGCCATCTCCAGATGCTAGTGGTAGAGTAATTCTATAAATTACAAAGTAATTATGTAAATAGTCGATGAATCTGTTCTAGTTTGAAATATTTCTTAGATTTTTTCTTCTCAGTGTTAAGAGACACAATTAACTGCTTGGTGCTTGAAGAACAAATTTTCATTAGAATATCATGTGCATTAAGTCGGTATTCTTATAGGTACTGCACAAATATTTTATTATTTTAATTTAAAATTTTATAATTTTTATAGTAATTTTAATTTTAATTAAGTTATTTATTTGATTCTATAACCTGATTAAGGTTTTTAAAAAAATCTTGTAACACCTTTAAACTAATCATGTGAAGGAAGACGATGTGAGTTCTAGAATTTTAACGCATCTTTTTAGAATGAAATAATAATATTATTAAAAACAAATAGAATTATTGAGGTCATATTCCTAACCTGTAATTTTTTCATTTATTTCCGATTTTAAAAATTACATTCTTTCTATTTTTCTGTTATTAATTTTGACAAATTCTCTTACAAGTGTTTTGAAATCTGTAATTCTGGATAATACTGTAATCTAAAATCTTGTATTTGTCGATCTTATGTATGCTCTCAATTATTCTTACGTATTAGAAAGATTTGTGATTTTCTACACCTAAATAATTGCACATCCTGCAATTTTCATCGATCCCAAGTTTATTATAATAAAGGGTCAAAAGTTTCCTCTTATTGTGTGAGTTCTTAAACATATTGATTTCCTGAGTAGTTTTTCTATTATGTTCTGTCAGTTTTTTTGCATGTTGCCAATATTAGCGACAATATATGTCAGAGAGATATATCATCCCTCAGTCTTGCGCATGTGTTCAATAAGTTTTAACGTTAGTATTATGTCATGGTATCCTTCCCAAAGAAAAATAATAAAAATAAAATAAAAAAAATAACTTCGGAACGATAGTATGCAAAACAACAAATTTCCTATGATACAACCCTTAATTAAAGACACTTTTACTATAATATGTTAACCACCTTCAACATCTAGACTTAGAGTAAAAACCTTTTTTACACGTTACAATATAATCGAACAAATATGGGCCCGCAAAGTATTTAAGTCTTCAAATTTTAATTCTTTTATTGTCATACCTCCCTACTACCTACAACTATACACACAGATCTAGTCCCCTCTTTGCAAGTAGCAATACGTAAACCATATAAACACAAAAGAAGTAAATAATTAAGACTGTGTAAACAAACCACAATTCTTTTAAAACATTAAAAACGAAAACTAAGACTACACACAGATCAGTTTCGGTACTTCAAATATTCAATCAATCACACCTACCTTAAATAATAACCTTTTTACTCTAGTATTCCCGCAGCGAACAGAATAAATTATAACAATTACTAAATTGTGTGAGCAAACAGACTCGATAGTGATTTCCTACCTACACTCACACATTGAACATTATTACAATCACAACAACAATTTACTAATATACCCAGCACACATCAAGACTTTAACTTACTCACACATCAATATTGCTACTTTAACACACAAGATTAATTTATCTCTACACGCACACAGTAATTACTTAACTCACCACTACAAGAAATTTTACTTATCTCACACATCTAATCATGAATTTAACTTAACTAACTCAACGCACAGATATTAATTAACTTACACTATTTACTTACATCAACACACACACACCCAAACAGTCGATCATAAAACAGAAAGAAGAAGAACAGGCAAAATTCTACGTCCTTGAGGTTAAATATGACCCTTACTGACCTTTCATATCCGGTGGTGTGGTTATATATATATATATTTGCCTCTTTATAAGTGTTTTATTATCTATTTATCAGCACATATAATATTTATGAAGTTTGAAAGCATTACTCCATAGCTATAGCCGTTCCCTAAATATTTTTCAGAGTTATATTCTCCGCTCCCTAAAAATATTTCATTAGTACCTACTATTGGTACAACAAAACAAAAAGGTGTACTTTATAAAGCTGATGAGTGAAAAGTGCCCCTATTAAATGAAGTGTGGCAAGAGTGCCCGAGTTGCATGGATGAAGTTTAACGCTATCTGGCCTTTGCTCATATAATGTGTGCATACTAATCGAATGAGTGCCAATGAGTGCACTTAGAAATATAGAAAGAAGTGCTGAACAATCAAAAGTATGTTTTAGTTTCTTCTTTTGGGAATTTTAGCAGAAACCTTTTTCATCTAATTAAAGCTTTGACAGTAAATTTTGATTTTCTTACCAAGTCTCTTATTATAAATATTTGCAAATATCTAACCCATTCACCTCGAGACATTGTGTCGTGCAAGCTAAG
>JABUQX010021013.1:55000-57500 GCA_015478945.1 Trachelipus rathkii | reverse complement strand
ACCAAACATCCTCCCCAAATACTTGTATTTAACTACGTTCTCAGTCACCATACCATCCACCTCCACCACCAACTCCTCCCCCTCCTCTCTACTTACTATCATAATTTCTGTTTTATCCATGTTCATGCACAGGTCCGCTTCTCTCTGTTTGTTAACAAAAGCTAACACCACCCTCCTCAGCTTCTCTCCGTCTTCACTCCAGTACGCCAGGTCATCCGCATAAGCCATCACATCTACATCCAAGTCCTCCACCTCCTCCCTCACTGCCCTTATTACAACATCCAAATATGCCACAAACAGAATTGGTGACAATATATACTTCCCTGCTTAACGCCAGCTAGGTCCCACCTCAAACCATTTCTCGTTTTCATATCCAGTACTTACATTACATTTGTAATTTTTTGCATACTATCCAAAGCCTTTCTTAAGTGACCACCCACTCCGTAATCTCTCTCCAAAACCTCGAACAATTTCTTCCTAGGCACCGAATCGAATGCCTTCCCCAGATCTATAAATGTAATGTAAGCCTTTTTGTAATATTCTATTGTCTTTTTCATTATCATTCTCAGGGAGAACATAAGATCTGTGGTGCTTCTATTCACCCTGTATCTATACTGCTCTTCCTCTTTCAAGTATTCTTTCGTATACTTTTTCCAGATGGTCCAATAACAATAATATATCTCTGTAATTTTTACATTCACCCACGTCTCTCTCTTATATAATGGACTTTTTATTGGTATAAAAATAGTTTTTCCCCATCCCTCTGGAACCTCACTTTCTCTCCAACACTTGTTGATAAACTTCAACACGACTTCCTTCACTCCCTCTCCCCCTCTTTTATTAATTCTATGGGCAATCCATCCTCTCCCGGGGCCATGCCATTGCTCGTTTTCCTCAATGCTTCCTCCAGTTCTTAATTGGTAATTACCCCTGCTTCCTCCCTTGGTCTCACTTCTCCTCCCTCCTGCTCCGTCTCCTGACCCTCCTCACCCAGAAGTTCTCCAAAATATTCTAGGTCCATTTGCTTATTTATATATTTCTAGTGTCTTAGTAAACACTTCTCCTGGTCATTCCTTTTTGCGGGCTTACTTTTTCACTTCTGATTCCGATAAGTAATTGCTAATCGGATTTTCTTCCTTCCTCCCCTCGCGTTCTCCCTCATCTCCTCCGCTACAATTCTTACTGCCACCCTCTTTACTCTTCTCTTCACACTCGCCACCGTGTTTCTGGCCACCACTTACTGAGCCGTTCTGTCTCTTAGCCACTCTCTCATTTTCACTGTCTTCTCCTTCACCGTTCCTCTAGCGTCTAGCCTCTTCTTCATTCCAACATCGCACATATGTCTTTTTTCTCGTTCTCCCAAACTCCATCTCTCTTCCAGGTTCCCTCTGAACTGCGTTTCATCACTCAACATCCGAATGTCATCAGCTATCCTCCGCATTCATCATCTGTTCCATGTTTACATTCAATTTTTCTTCATATTCTTGCCTTTTCCCTTGCTCATTCAGCATCTCCATATTTTAATCGCGCTTCTCTTCTCCCCCTCCTACAGCCTCTCCGCCTTCATTCTTAAATCCGCCACCGACAATCTGTGATCAGAGTCCATAGACACTCTTGATAACACTTGTAAAGTACGTTTCGTGACCTCTAATGATGTTAATGATATAAATGTTATGATCGATTTCTGGTCAAATTTGTCCTGTTGTACATTCCATATGTCATTCTTTGTACAACTTGTGTGAGTCTCTTTTGCTCATGAAAAAAACTGTTCCATGATTATTCATATCTTTTCTCAAACAGCAATATATCAAGGTCTCTCCCTCCACGTTCCTGACTACCTTTCATACAACCACAATATCCTCTCTACTTCACTTCTTCTCCTCCCCACTCTTGCAATAAAGTCTCCCATCAACAAAAATATCTCATTTTCTCTTCTTACCCTCTCTTCCATCGTTTCAATAAACTCTCTTTTTTCCTCCATTGTGTGCCCCTGCTGCGGTGCATACAGATGAAAACAGTATAATCTTTTTTGAGTTTGATCTTTGAAAGTTGCATGCCGCATAAGCCTCTCATGTTACACTCTCACACCTTGTAAAAATGGATCTTCGGTCCCACTATCACTACCTACTCTGTGCTTCCTGGACTTCCCTCTTCACACACTTATACATCAAACACAAAATCCTCCCCCAAAATCTGCCCCTCTTCATATCCCTCACCCTCATCTCCTCCAGTCCCATCACATCTATTTTCCATCTCCTCCTCATCACATTCCTCCTCTCTTTCCGCTGTGTTAGCCACCTTTAATGATAGCCACATCTAAATTTTGTTTGAAAGAATATTCCTCAGTTCGTTATTCCCGAACCATCTTTTAATTAATCTGTTTTCAAAAGGTCATGTGTGTAATCGAGGCTTGGATACTTGAGAATTTGCAAGCAGGTTACTTTTCAGGCAGCGGCTATGCTAGGCCATGAATCTTGCCCTATCCAGTTGCTCCGTTAGC
>JABUQX010021013.1:40000-42500 GCA_015478945.1 Trachelipus rathkii | reverse complement strand
ACCTTACTCTCACTATTTAACTTTAGTGTAAACTTTATATCATACATATAATATTCTTATCTATTCTCTTGTCCATATTAATCTAAGCGAAATAACTCTTACATGCATCTACAACAATATTGATTTCTATTTTTCAGAAGAAACAACTCATATACTACTATGAAGTTTACACATAAAATACCTAATATTTCAAACCCCTTTTCAATGAGACTTATTCTAGAATCATATTACATAATCCTTATCCTTATTATTTATATCCTTTAATAACCATAAAAACACTATAAAAATCTAACCTTAAAATAGACACAAGCCTTTATCAGAAGACATTTATGATAAACACTCTTAAATTAGACAATTATGTCTGTTATTACACCCTCATAAACCTCATACACTCTATATGACTATCAAAACTGCATATTATCAACTATACTTTCAAAAACCCAACACTACTCATTGCAACTATAATACTTATCCCTATAAATTATCGTTAGAATCTTAAAGTCGGATACTACACTCTATAATCTTATTTTTCCATTCTCCTAATATATAGCCACATTTCTTGTCCTATGAGACATGACCGAAATTAATGAGCCCTAGTGCTTTTATTCCTTACTCCCCCATTAGGCTGTGTTTAGTATCTATGAACAATATATTCTTTATACTACTCCACACTCTTCTCTAACAAGTAACCAACGGATTTTCATAGAGACTAACACCAACAGACTTTCCTGACCACTTATATATACAATCTCACATAATTTCTCTTCCCAATAATATATCACCACTATCATACTACCAAATGAAAATTGAACATACCTAGCCGTAATATTAGGGTATGCTTCATTAGAACACCATTCAAAACTTGTACAATAATCACCTGAGGAGTTCATATAGTAATGATGACCTAATTTACATCTTCATGGGTCTATATACTCAGGATATCTAACACATAATGTATTATTTTAACTCAAGCTACTAACCGGGAAGGATTCTGCTAGACTCCTTATCTGTCACAAGAGCTCTCATAATATCTACAATACACTGTAGTACAAAAGCCCCGATACTGAACCAAAACAACTTTACCTACATTTACTCTAGGACAGAAACCCATTTACTACCATAACTTACAGAACATAAATTTCATAGTTCACAGAAAATTTTATTATCATGTAGCATGAGGATCTCTATATAACGGAGTAATATATCTCACATTATATTTCCATAAGAAAGAAAAAGGATAGAAATTTATTTCTTTATACTTAATTACTTTATAAATTATGATTTTCCCCCGGCTCATAAATCAAATATAATGGTATATAACTATATAACATGCATTATCAATTTCTATTTATTATTTTCTTTTCAATCATTTAGAACTCACGAATGATCTCTTCTATCCCTCATTACCCCTCTACAAATATTAATATATATAATATAATACTGTAATTATAAAAATATTTTCTTTCAGAGTTGCCAATCAACGTTTAGTTTAGTATTTATACATAAATATTTTTCAATTTATTTTTTATTATCACTATAATATTATTGTTAAACACTTTTATTTAAATATATTATATAAATTTTCTGTTCTTCTTATGAAGCTTTAGAATACAGTATCTTTTTAAAAGCTTAAGTTATACATTAATTTAATACTCTATATTCCCTAGTATCAAATTAGTTAACAGTTAAAAAGAATTCAATTGATACCAAATTTACCACACTGTTCAATATGAACACTATGAATATTAGCCCCCCCCCCCTTCGTTATAAGCGTTCGTGTACACAATTCTGCACACTCTCTCTATTTACATGAATTCATAACTGTAACTACAATTGATTTTTTTTGTTTATGTTTATTTTTACATTTTAATTTGTTCTCGTATTTTGTCTTATTTGCAGTATTTTTTTGTTATTTTTTTCGATTTTTGTAATAATCTCTATACAGAAAAATCCGTCAATTATATGATACATATTATCTTTCAGATATTGACGAATCTATAACAACTTACATAATATTGTTAACATACGAACCATGAAAAATCTTCACGAACATCATGTTAATTCCATCCATCTCTAAGCGATACTACTAGGCTATCTTCGTCTATATGAGTTTATTCTCTAAAATAAAAAATAATCCATTACTCCTTCTTCCCCTTTTCTTTTCTAACAACATCAATACTATTAGAATTAGCTTCGGTATTCACAAATACTATATGCTGAGACTCACTTTCAATTGAAATGTTAACCTACTAATTGGGTGTATAAGTTTTTTTGGGTAGCAATCACAATAAGTTGTCTGGATACAAATTGAGCATCATTAGTGAAGTATAGAAGGTTTTTGTAGTTTTAAATGGTTGTAGGTAATTTTACATAAATTAGTCTGAGTGTTGATAGTGGCCGACTAACTAATTTGTGTATTATCCCAAGGAGTTTTTACTAATAAAATTCCTTAGCACTTCAATTACGCTTCTTGCTTTAATTTAATTCAAATTAAGACAGA
>JABUQX010021013.1:25000-35000 GCA_015478945.1 Trachelipus rathkii | reverse complement strand
GTAAGAGAAAGAGTAAATGAGAAGAGAAAGAGAAAAGCAGAAGAGAAGAAAAGAGGAGAGAGGAAAGAAGGAGAGAAGAGAAAGATAAAGGGGAACGATAAAGAGAAGGAGAAAGAGAAAGAGAAAGAGAAGAGAAAGAGAAAAAGAAATGAGAAAGAGAAAGAGAAAGAGGAAAGAGAAGAGAAAGAGAAGAGAAAGAGAAAGAGAAATAGAGAAGAGAACTGATCCCAAAATGAGAAAGAGAAGAGAAAGTAAAAAAACAAATTGAATACATTAGAAAAAATTCGAAAAAAAAAGAAAAAGAGAAATAGAAACATTAAAGAGAAAAGAAATTTTAGGAAAATAAACAAGAGAAGGAGAAAGACGAAAGAAAAAGAGAAAGAGGTAAAGAAAGAAAGAGAAAGAGGAAAAAGAAAAATAGAGAAGAGGAAGGAGAAAAAGAAAGAGAAAGGAAAAGAAAGGAGAAGGAGAGCGAGAGATGAGAGGGAGGAGAGAGTTTAGAGATGAGAGTAGAGACAGATGAGAGAGAGAGAGAGAGATAAGGAAGAAGGAGAGAGAGAGAGGAGAGAGAGAGAGAGAGAGGGGGGGAAAGAAAAAGAGAGAGAGGAGAGAGAGAGAGGGAGAGAGAGAGAGAGAGGAGAGAAAAGAGAGAGAGAGAGAGAGAGAGAGAGAGAGAGAGAGAGAGAGAGAGAGAGAAGAGAGAGCGAGAGAGAAGAGGGTTGGGAGAGAGAGAGAGAGATAGAGAGAGAAGAGAGAGAGAGAGAGAGAGAGAGAGAGAGAGAGAGAGAGAGAGAGAGAGGAAGGAGAGAGAGGAGAAGGAGAGAGGAGAGAGAGAGCGAGAAGAGAGAGAGAGAGAGAGAGAGACCAGCAGACGAGGAGAGAGAGAGAGAGGAGAGAGAGAGAGAGTGGAAGGAGAGAGAGAAGAGAATGAGAGAGGACGAGAATGAGATGAGAAGAGAGAGAGAGAGAGAGATGAGAACCTCCCTTCCTCCTAATTCACTCCTTTTGGCTTGGGTACTATGATTCTACTAGCATAATATTTGTAAGCATAACAGTAGTAGTAAGAGTAATTCCTTGGTACTCACTATTCAGTCAAGATAACAATATTATTAAGTAAAAGAACTCTACATTCACTTGTTTTTAAATAAGCATGATATGCGAAAGCATATATCAAAAAAGTTTACTTACCTCCGGAAAGCAAGGCATCTGTCCAGCAAATTCATTGATATCAAAATTTGGAGGAAGATCTGATACTTTGATGATACTACTGTTGATATTTTGACCAGAAGCGAGGACTCTTCTCTGAATCTGAACTCCTCGGTTTGTTTTGAAATTACTCTTGCGGGCTCGGTGCTTAAATACATTTGGTGATCCCCTCCCCCTTCTAAAATAAGATCGTGATCTTTATATTATTATTATTATTATTATTATTTTTTATTATATTAATTACTTATTATTATTCTTATTATTTAGTTATTATTATTATTATTATTATTACATGAATTTGTAATCTATGTGGTTTGATTTGATTTCGCTAAAGGTCTTTATTGAAATGGATTTTTTTTGTTAATTAAATATTATTGTGCCATCAAATTAGTAAAAACAAAATATAACATTAGTTATCTTCCATTCTTCAATGTATAGAGATCTAAACCATGATTTTAATATTTGTGCTTTTCAAAAAAGAGAAATAGCATTGCAAGACTTTTGATGGTTAAGGGGGGGATCTGATGACTGTTATATCTAGGGTAAAATTTGTGCAACACCCTTCAATTCTGGAATTTTCTAATTTATCTTTTTTGTGGCGTCATCCAAAGTTATTGGTATCTATATATTCGCTTTGGTTATAGTGTTAAGTATTTCTTAGTTCATTTTTATATCCTTCAACTTTCACTTTTTTACATCGTTTATCAAATTTATATTCCAAACAAATTCACTTTTATTATTATTATTATTATTATTATTATTATTATTATTATTATTATTATTATTATTATTGGTTTTTCCTCAGAGAAGCAAATATATATTTCATGCAATTGCTGGAAAGCGAGCTCATTGGAAAAATTTTAACAGTCAACGTACATAGATGTTGAAGAAAGTCGAGTGTAAGAATAATAAATTGAATTAAATTTACAAAAACTTAAGAAAAATAAAAACTAAACATAAGAAAATAGACAGTTAAAAGCGACATGGGACTATCAAGATTGTCCCAGTCAAAAACTTGCAAGTTATCACATCCTTTGAATGGCTCGTCTTAAGATTTACATCCCCAATGTGCACATAATTAATCCAACCCCATAACTACACATGCATTTATGATTTACTAAGCTAGATTCTAAACAAACCCGTCAATTAATCTAACTTGCACAACTGTTACCCTTACACCAAAGGACCGTTAAAAATACTACAAACGACTACATAAGCGAAAATTATGTTTAGTCAAGATAGAATAGGAGAAAAAGCTTTTTAAAAAGGTATTCCATAAAAATAATTGATAATTAATGAACAATGTGTATCATTCTTACCTGGTACTGAAGTCTCGCGCTTTCAATATTCTTCCCCACAATTCTATTCCTATTCGGGTTTTTAGACTGATGAGAAATGTTGAGTTGCTGCCTTCGGTTACTGAGTTGCTGTGGTTGATCATTAAAAGAAGAAAATTCACTGGCGAGTCCTTGTGACTCTTGAGTTTTGAGCTGAATGACTTGCGGAGTTTCTTGATTCATAGTTCGAAGTCTCTTGACTATTGGATTTCTCTGAGCATTTGCAGTCTTAAAGAAGAGGAAAGATTCAGAAGATTAAGGAAATAAATATATAATTAACAAGTTAACATAAAATATACAAAAGAAACCTACCTTTGTTTCATAATTTTACATCTTAAAATATTTGTAACAAAAATACAGAAGCAAAAAAATTAATGTGAAAATTCTGAGCTTCATATAATACCGTACACCTTTTCCCCTTCACCATATATTTATATGTAACTTTCAATGTTTACTAATATCAAACAATAGTTTACCTGTGTAGCAGAATTTGAGATGGGATAATCCGCTTCTGAGAGAAGTTCCTCATTCAAAAATTCAATTTCTTCTGGACCTGTTGCATTTCCATTATCATCAACCATGATCTATAAACAAGTAAACCGAATCAAAAAAATTAATAAATATTTTAAAATACTGTATTTTAAACATCACTCTATTCATTAACCCGACATGAGACAGCAAAGCAGAGGTATTCCAATACTTCTTCGATAACAATTAGAATATTGATTTTAAGATAAGGATTGAGCACGCATTTACACATAGTGACGTATGGTAATACACCGTATTAACAAATAATAATATAAGTCCTATCTAAAAATACCTTTTTAATTGAAACGACCAATCCATTTTTCTTTCTAGTTACTCTCTTAAAACGTTTGTTCTTAATAACTTTTTTGAGGGGTGGTGCCTTTTTCACTTTTGAGGATATGTATGAATGAGATGCATTTGCCTTCTTGTTTGTGTGTTTTGTCAGAATAGGCTACTGATGCTGATGGAGAAAGTACCTTCACCTGCAATATTTATTAATCATGTTATTATTTTGATGGTTTAACTGAATTAGTTGCGTCTATGTATATACAGTTATATTAGTTATATAATGTTATTTTACTATAAGTACATAACAATATAAACTTATGATATATATTATAATATAGTATATATATATATATATATATATATAATTTAGTATTTGGAATGTATGTGTATGGATGGGATGTTTGTATTATATTGATTATGGTGAGTCGTATGGTAGTGTGTGATTTGTTAGGTTTAGGTTATTTAGTAGGTGTTAGTATGTTGGGTTGGATAGTGTGATGTAGGGGTTGAGTTATATAGTATTATTATTGAAAGTATGTATATAGTAGTATGAGGTTTTATTTTATGTGATATTATAGTATTATATATTTTATTTATAATATGATCTGTATATATATTAGTATTATATGTGTTATATATTTGTTGTGTGAGTTGTGTGTAGTTATATATATGATTAGGGTGAGTGTATATATGTATGTGGGGTTTATTACTTGGTTGTTGGAGGTATGTGTTTGTGTGTGGTTGGAGTTTTAGGTTGGTAGTATTGAGGTATATGAATATTATATGTGATATATATGAGGTAGTAGTATATATATTTGGTTGTGGTTGGGGGTGTATTATATAGTACATGTAGAGTGTAGGTAGTATGGGTTTGGGTATTTAGTTGATATTTTAGGGTTGTATTTTTAGGTGATTGTGTGTGTAGTGTGTTTTGGTTTTAGGTTAGGATATATGTGTAGCGTGTATTATATTGATGGTATATGATATTATATGATGTTTTAGGTTAGTGATGTTGAGTGTTGGTTTGGTTTATGTTAATGTAGTGGGCGTTTCAGTGGTGTATATATATATATATATTTTATTAGGTATGTATTAGTATAGTATGTATATTATGTAGTGTATTACAGGTGTTTCTCAGTTGTGATTAGGAAGGATGTGTTGTAAGTGTTGCAGAAAAAGGGGTGTGGTGGTTCAGTGTGGTGGTTGTGTGTTGTGGTGTGGTTTTGGTGCGGTGTTTGGTTACGAAAATTAAGATATAGTAAGTTAATATTTTGAAGAGTACTTCGTCATGATTTTATTGTCAAGTAACAGAGTGCTTTTTATGAGTTACACAATGAGATTTGTTTAGTTTGTGTGCAAAGGCTTATGTGTGTGTGTGGATGGTGGATTGGGTGTCGTTAGGTAAAAAGGAGGGTGTGGACGAAGTGCTAAGGGGTGCTACACTCGCTCGAAGTAGCTTGGGAGTGTAAGTTCAACCGCCAGACTCACCTGTGCTTTGTGTTTGTTTGTTTGGATTTTGGTCGATTGTGTGTTGTGGGTGTTGGTTTGTTCTGGGTGGTTCTGAGGAGACAACCATTTGAGTCCATTAGCCTACTGTCTGCCGTTGTAATTCTAAATGTCTTCCAAGTATTGCCTTCTGGCTGTGAATATTTATGTTTGGTGGAGAGAATATTGCTTGTTTATTTGGCATGAGTTTGCTCACTTTGAAGATGTGTTATTGGGTATTTCCAATAAGTATTTTGTGATTCTTGGATTTCTAACATAATTTTTTCCTTTTCGAAAAGCCTGGGTGTAGTTTTGTGTGCAACTTCTGGGATATATATATATTATATATATATATATTTTGTTTTTAGTATTGTGAACATATCAGGGTTGTGGATTTTTTTTATTTGTGGGTATTTGATATAGTTATATGATTATATAATTATATATATATATATTATATATATTAATATATAATGTTATATTTATCTTATATTATATTATATTATATATATATATATTGTTGGGATAGTTGGAGTTGACAGTCAAAGTATAAGTTGTGTATTGTTAGTGAGGTTGATGTGGGTTATTGTTGGTTTTGTTGTATATGTATAATTATATATATATATATATATATATATATATATATAGTATATATATATATATATATATAATATTTATAGGTTTCTTGCAATCATCTTGCTTTCTTGCTATGGTCTTGCTATCTTGCTACAATCCATCATTCAAGACCCTGGAGCGTCAATTCAAAACAAAGTTATCTTAGACTATAACAGGCTGCCTTCCTTTCAAACCAATCAACGCCTTAAAAAAAAAAACAAATTCTAGCTTATAGATCCATCTTGACATGATATGGGTGCCAATTTTAATCAGGCAAATCACTTTCAACACGAACACCCTATTACAAACTAAACAATTACAACACACCCCCTATGCCAGAAGGAAAAGGGTTTATACCCAACTGGCAATGTACTAATCTAACATTTTAACATACCACTCGCCTACCCCCCCAGAAACTCCCATTATTAAACACACACACACCCAATTAACACAAAATGTGATCTGCGAATATCCAAACACCACCATACTACAGGCACTCTCCCCCAAAATATCTCCCACAGCCACAGAATATCAACACCTTCGGACCGTCAAACCAGTGGATGATGACCGCCCCCCCCCTTCAGGATATAAATTCAGATTCTATAACACCCCCCCCTGACAAATGATGACACAATACATCTCCTACTAAACTGCTCATACCTAACGGACATCAGGCGTTGTTGTGGTGTCAATCTCCTCGACCCTGTATAAATAAATATGCTTCTAACCATTGCACTTTTCTCCTCATACTAATTTTTTATCATTTTCTTAGGCAAGATAGTATATAATACTTTTCAGATTATATTATTTTTGCCTTTTTGTTGCTCGTCAATAAATCCATTGGCTTACCAATTCCGCCAGTGGAAGGCAAACATAAGGGGCACCCATAACCGTGAGTTTATATCACTGTCGTTATCCTTGAAAATTCCTTCATCCTCTAGTATTGCTGACTAATACTACCTTCCCTCACAGACTCATTGTATCCTGAAGTCGGAAGAGGAAAGAACATCTATTCCTTCTTGACTCTCAGGACCCTTATTTGAGGAGCACATCTCCACAAGGGTTAAGACTTCTATTTCTGAATTTATTTATTTACTTATTCCTTTATTTATTTATTTATTTCTTATTTATTACTTTGGTTTTACCGGAGCATGAAATATAATGTATGTCTACAATATGATTCCAGGTTCCGGGCTTTGGATATCTTTTTACAGATTGGCATTTTCCATGATGTGGATATATTTGGCAGGATATTGCATTTTGCGCTGTGATATCTTCTTTTCTCAGTCATAGAATACCATTTATCGGACTGTGGAAGAATCTTTCAGACAATTTATCATCATCCGAGCTGTGGTTATCTTGTTCTGAGTTTTTGTTGTTGTCACCTTGCCAGAGGAGAAAAATCTCAACTACAAATAAAACTTCCAGTTAAAGACAAAAAAACAATTGAGAATCACACTAAACAAATAGTCAAAAGTTCATTTTAAATTTACAGACATGGGATATTTTTCTTGCTTTTTTCGATTTGGGATTTCAAATTTTTATACCTGCCTGCCTTAGATCACAGAAAGATTACAAAATTTTCCTTGCTCCAGCTGCAACATTTTGAGGTGTTCGCAAGAGCCTAAAAATTTGAATTTTTTTAGAATTTAATAAGAGTTTACATTAAGTTCAAAGATTTTTATTGAAGTTATATACAGTTGTACACATATACTGTGAAGTAATGCAATTAGGTCACAAAGTCTTCTAGATAAACAAAAAGAAAGGACAGTCTGCATAAAAGAATAGAAATTCGGCTTAAGAGCAAATTTTTGTATTTTTCTCATTTTTTACGAATTTATTATGCTTTGTTAACACATGTTACAGTAAATTTTAAATAAAAGAAAATGAAACAAGGTAAATCGCATTATTATGTGCTACATGTATACAAAAATTTCTTTATAATGAGAGCCAAAAATGTAAATCAATTAAATCCTTGAATAAGATTAAAATTTCCCAAAGTTTGAAAAGTTTGTTTTTAACTGGCGTGGCACATTGAAACATGTTTTTTTTGTATCAATTTTTGGCATATTCTTTTGGATACAATTTTTTTTGCATCTAATAAGTACGTTCCCTTGGAGAATGATCTACAGACAGACAAAGATGACTTAGTAACTAGTTTAACAGCTCTTTCCACAGCTTGTGTGTGACATGGGAACCTGGGAAGGTCAATTAACGGGATTTCCACAACAGTTGATTCTGAGGTCATCGTAATGAATTGTTTAAGGGAATCATTGGAAATATACTTTGTTATTGGGGGCTCTGTGATTTCAATGTCGTATCATGGGATCATATAAATGTAATCTTTAGCGTCAAAGTCAATTTTTGGAATTGTAAACTTTCTAATTCCACCTCTACTCTCTGCTCTTGCTTTCAGAAGTCTGCGCAGACCAAGCTCTCTTATATCTTTTGCGCTCATCACATAGCATGGAAAAAAGAATATTTTCCACAGCAGCAAAGTATCCGTTTCTTTGAATAACTGGATCTATTATTTTTTTAAGATCAGTAGTTAGATTGCGTGAGTAAGAAATAAGCTTCCAAAGATGTTTAGAACCATTAGAGCATGAAGGTTTCAACTTAATGTTAAACCACATGGGTGCATAAACTTTTACAATAAAGCTAGCCAGAATTTGAAGGTTGTTAGTAGGATTTTCAGTTGCCACATACAATCGAAGTATTCGATTTGCTAACGTAAGTCATCTTGAGTTAGCAAGCTTTCCAGGGTTTTTCAAAGATAAATCCAACGAGCAGTTTCCACTAGATACAGCAATACACATTTCCATTAAGTACTTCTGATCTGTACTTAATCACTTATATTTTCTAATGAAGGAAGGTTATTTTCAATTGGTAAAAAGAGTACCACAGGAAGTTCATGACAGTTTTGCAGATGCTTCCCTAGCTCTCCTTTAAATTCATTGGGACACATAGTTTTCCCATCTATTTTGTTTTCCCAACAACGAAATCACACCATTATTGACTCTAGTATTTATAACTGTTCCATCACATCCAATCGCGGTAAAATTCAAAAGTTGTTTGTTATATTCGTTTTCTCCGAAAAACTCAATTATGCTCTTCTATAGCTAAACACGCTCTTCTGTAGTAAGCTTTTTATAAAACTTTTCTTTCTTTCTTTTCTTGAAAAATTGTCTTGTCTTTCCTTCCATTGAAAAACAATCCTCTATTTTCAGTTATCAGACCCTGACTGTCTTGAATGCATTTTTTCCAGTTCTTTGTTCTTTCTCGTCTAATTTTCATTCGGTCGATTACTTTACTTTTGTCATCATTATTTAGTACCCAAAGTACTGCAAAGTAGTGCTTGCTATTGCTGCAGCAGCTGTCATGATATTCCTGTGGGATCACATATGGAGGCAACAGACGGCAGTTTAATGCGAATTTGAGCAATCTTATTGGTTTCTTGTAATGCTGAAGGATTTTGCTACATTTGTATCTTCTTGTAAAATGCTCTCTTGTTCTTCATCACTAACATTAAACTTTTCTGCCACTTCCTCTTCTTATTCCGTGTTGTCATCGCTACCAGTAAACGATGTCATTGTGGTATTTTGTGAATTTTGAGTAAATTTAAATTTTCTCTGTATTTCTTTACTTTTCCTTGCATATTTCAATAACAAAGCGTTTATGGTAACTCTATCAACATTACCCATAACCATTTTCCTGAACGATCGTTGATTTTTTAAAAACTCCTGCTCTAAAAAGGGACTTTCCTTTCTTTTTTGCAACTACATTGTTTACAAAGTCTAAAAACATTTGGAGGCAGCGACTATTAAAAAAAGAATTTAGCTCTCTTCATTTAAATTGTAACAAGGTTTGAAATTATGTTGTTTCTGAATTCTTTTCTTTCTATAGATCTTAACCGAAATTTCGGTACTTGTCATGATAAGCTTTTATCATTTGTAAAATTCGGGTATTAGAAACTACAGGAATAGAAGCTTTGAACCATCTATTTTCAATTTTCTTAGCTAAAATATAAGATATTTCACTTACAGTTGGCTCCTTCGATGATATATCTGGTTTGAGGTTACTTCTTACAAGAAATTAGCACTTCATTACATCTTCATATGTTGGCAACATTACCTTCATTAAAATCATTTAAACTTGCCAAAATAGGACACTCCAACCATTTTCTAGAGTGTAATTTGTTTTCGACAGGCTATTTTGTTTTACTCAATAGTCAATAACCAACGATAAACAAACTCTTAAAATATTACCTGTATCACTACATTGACTCTGAATCTGAAACTCTGTGAACTGTGCTATGGGGAACTAGCGACAACAGCCAGGCTAACGCACATACACAATTGGCACATGAAGCACAAAACGCACGCAGCGCCCATCTTTCAGTCAAAAATAATTATTTTTTGACAATTTATTGTTATTTTCAACTTTCTTCTCAAATTAAAATTTAAAAAAAAATACAAGTAAGTGAAAGACTATAAATAAAAAGGTCATAAAAAGTATGAAACTTTTTTATTGAATTTTATAAG
>JABUQX010021013.1:7500-20000 GCA_015478945.1 Trachelipus rathkii | reverse complement strand
GCAGTTGACCTACATTTTGAGACTGATCATGTTTTACATGTCAACCCATTTCTAATGTTAAGGTGCAATTAATAGCTAATTGAGTTTATGGTTTGTGTTATTTACTCGAGAAAGAAACAGGTTTCTTTATATTAGCATCGGCATCTCTCATGACATGGTACAATGAACGTCATTCATCTGTAAGACATTTTGGCGTATGAAATGCTTGTCTATGACATGGCTTGTAAGAAATAAAGAAACTTCCCATTGAGTATCTGACAATTCGTTGGTGGAGAAAGCTAGCTCGGATGATTGTTTGATAAAGGTTATTAATTGAAATTTTAGTTTTAACACAAGTAATACATTTTCTCAAATAATATCTCTATATAATATAATATCTTTAATGTAGTGGCTATAAACGGACCACTACTTTCACTAGTCATACAAAGTCAAGATCTTCAACGTGAAAAAACGGAAGATCGCCGATTTATTGATATTTCATAATCCATCCTTTGTATTTTTTTTAGTTTTTTTAGTTTTTAGCGTCTCATATCATAAATTTCAAGAGTAATCTGACTCATAATTTTCTTTTACACATATTTTTCTACCTCTTCCTTGTGTTTGCTGCTTAGATGGTTTCTTAAAAATGGAATGGTCCGATTTGAAATTGCAGTATTTTCATAACAGTAGTCTTAAGACTTTACATCCTTAATATTCACCCAATTTGAACCAAACAAAAATCAAAATGTGGCATTTATGAGGTCATAAAGTTTTAATTTGGAGGATTTTCTGTCACTCACTGTTGTCCAAGAATGGCACTCTTTGATTTTGGCACTTTTACAACAAAAAAAAAGTGAATTATGATTAGAAGAGACTATTTAGAAGATTCTTTTGAAATGAATTTTCGCTATTCAACCTTAGTATCAAATTATGCCAGTTTTTTTGGCACCATGTCAAGGTAAACATCTCAAATGATTTTTAGCAATAACAATTTTGTTATTCATCCGATTGACATAAAATTTTAAGAGCATGTATAGTTAGGGAGATACACCTTTTTTTATTTAGAATAAATTTTTGTATATAAGATATTTTTTCCCCCTGTTCAGGGGGAAGGGGGGCAGTTCTCTTTTGGAGTCAGCTCGAAAAGCCATAAGAATTCGCGTTTTTTTTTAAAAAAAGTCCCAAAATCAAAAAGTGCCATTCTTGGGTGCAACAGAAAATTCTTCAAAATAAACTTTTGAGGCTTCCTAAATGCCACGTTTTGATCTTTGTTTGGTTGAAATATAATGAAAATTAAGTAAGTCTAAAAAAGAAACGCAAAGTGCAAAATGAAATCAAAACATTCTCAAATCAAATCCGACCGAATAATTACGTTTGCAGAGTATATACTTTGCGATGTCATTGGAAACAATACCGAAGTAATCCCAAACCAGACTAAATGTGGACGACATTAAGCAATTACATCAACGGTTGATCTCGAGCTATACACTCCCACATGCAAGTCAATCAATATTATTAAACTTAGAGAGTGACTCAAATTATTACCAAGGCCTTGAGTTGGTATCAATCAAATTTATTCTGGTCAACTTGTTTCTAACAAGTCACATCTGACTGTCTTATATTCGCAAGTGTCGGAGTGCGAAGGAGAATAATTTATTTTTAATATTCACGAATGCGAATGTCAATGCAAATAATATATTTTAATATTTGCGAATATGAATACTAAAAAACGTACGAATATTCAGTCCATGTCTAGTTAGCTCATTTGCATGTTAAAATAATACTCTATGTCTAAGTCTAATAATGTATCATTTCATATACTTTCATAACTTAATTAATAATAATAATTAATAATAATAATAATAATAATTGAATAAATAATAATAATTAATAATGTGATTAGAGAATAATAATATAATAGGATAAAAGGGGCGTAAGCTGGTGTCTTTGGTCGAGGGCTGGGGCGGGTGGCAGCATCTCTAACTACTTCTGTTGTCCAGTGCATGTGACGCAACCTTGACCCACAAGTCTGAGGAAAAGAAGGTGGGGTACATAATAATAATAATAATAAAGTGAGAGTAGATAATGAATAGAGGAATAATGAAATAGAGAGATGAATGAATAGGATATAAGAATAAAATTAATAAATAGAGTAGCGTTACTGTATTGTGGAAGTCTGTATTTGTTGTTGGTGCATGTTCGCAGCGCTAGACAGCTTACTAGGCTTGCTGCGGTTGTATCAAGAGGGCTTCGCTGAAGTTTCTTAAGCTTTTGTTGTGAAAGATTGGCGTGGCTCGATTGTGCGTAGCTTTTCTGCCTCGATCTCCTTTCGAGGGAGCGAAGGAGATTGTTTCACGCGTTGTAACTTTGTTGCTTTACTGTGCGCTGCGTAGTGACTTCTGCTTCAGTTCAGTTTGGCTGAGCTGGGCCTGTCCCCCGTATAGTAAAATAAGTGTCAAGAATCTGTTCATCTCCAATTCCAATAGAGACCCAAGATTATTGCAAAATTGTGTAAGTTTAGAGATTTTTTTTTTTTTTTTTTTTTTTTTATATATATATCTAAAATTTCGCACATTCATGGTTTGCATTTGTGGTACCTCTGACGATAGGAGATTATATGAAAGTAGAATCAAAAGAAGAAAGCGATTAGACTGAATAAATGAAGTAATGAATTCAGTAATGAATAGATAATAGATAATAATAATAGAGTACATAATATAAATCCATGAGAGTAATAGTAGTAATAGAGTAATAGATAAGTAAGGTAAAAATAATAATAGAAATTAGATAAAATTGGGAGTTGCTTTTTTTTTTTTTTGTTTATGTTCAGTTTTTGCGCTTTGTGCTGTATGGCAGGTAATAGTGGGCAGTGTTATAAGGGGTTAATGTGGTCTATGCGTCGTATGCTGAAGTGCAGTTAAGTGTGCATTACCCTTTCCCTTTGTTGGGGGGCCCCGGCTTTGTGTTGTTGTTTTGGATTTGTTTTCGCGCCCCCGTGGTGTTAAAGTTTCGAGAAGGTTAGAGTTGTTAAAGTAGAGGGTATATAGTGAGGTATATGATTATATGTATGATATATAGTATATAGGGAATAGTATATAGTATAGGTATATGAAGGGTAAGTAGAGGTTATATTATATTATAGGTTTAGGTATGAAGTATAGAGTATATAGTAGGTATAGTATGAGTAGTATAGTTATGATATATAGATAATATAGTATTAGTATGATATGTAGGTAGGTATAATGAGGTAATAAGATATATAGCTATTGATAGTGAATAGGTATATGATAGTATAGTACTATCAATATATTGAATTATATGATAATAGATAGTATGATAGTATATATATATATATAGTAGTATATATATATAATAGTACTGTATAGTATAGTTATAATTAGGTAGTATATATAGTATGTGAGTGTATATGATATAGTAGTATACTATATACTACACTATATACTACACTATATACTACACTATATAGTACTATATATGTATGTACTATATATATATAATAGTATATAGATATGTATATATATAGTATATATAAAGATTATGATATATATATATGAATGATATTAAATAGTATATATATAGTATGTAGTATATTTTCTAGACTCGTGTATTGATGAGAGTGTTTATGTTAGGCCCTGTTTTTGAACCCTTGAATCTGTTTATGTATTTTTGCGTGTGAGGGTTATGCCCATCTGGTACGTGGTCTTGTTTCAGGGGTTGTGGTTGCTGGTGCGAAGAGGTATGAGGATTATTCTAAGGTGTCCGCGTCCCAGGTTTATACTGAACCTAGTCCTTTATGTGTATGGTGACAAGCAGGAACGGCTTTTGAGGAAGCCGCCCGAGGGGCTATGTGCAGAGTGTTTTGGTGGGTGTTTTGTTTGGTCGAGAGCCGCTAAAGCGCGTTGTTTGACATGCTCTGTCCGTGAGAACTGATGTTTTATGGTGCAGTGAGTGCCTTGTCTGACTTACGTTCCTGTAGTTCTCTTGTAGACTTTCATAACTTTTCTTGGTAGGTTTCTTAGTAGAGGCTTTCTGTTACTTACAAAACGTAGTTAGTTTAGTTGGTATTAAGTTTCTTCTGCTGCTTTGTTGCGAGAGAGCACATAGTTTTAATATGGGAATAAATAAACTGAATTTATGTCAGTAAATCTCTATATGCTTAAGAAGACGGCTCCTTATCTACTTAGGACGATCTTAAGAGTAGTCATATATTTAAGTATAAGAACCTCCTATTGATGGCATCTTTGGCTTATGTAAAAGTCTTGAGCCTTGATTTAATGAGACAGCTTTTCTGGACCCTCTGAATCTTCTATAGTGATTAATTTCTGGGTCCCTTGTATGTCTGGAAAAGTTTCTTAAGGTATAGCAATACAAGTACTTGTGTGACTATTAATACAAAACTGTGTATGACTAATTGAAATATAAGTTGTCTAATCTTGTTTATAATATCTTCTTTAGTTAAAGTACAATTTGTGCTGAAGTTGTATATAAACTTGCGAATTGATGTAAAAAAAAATACTGTAACACGTGAACTAGCCTACTGAATAGAATTATAATTAATTAAATACGACCTTCCATTACCCTAAATGTTTCGGTTAATTATAATCTTTGTAGGCTTTGTATTCTCCCTGTGTGTGAATTAAAAGAAATTAAGGTCGTTGATATTGTTTAGTTGAATGATATGGTAATATGGATATACAAATTAAGAGATCGTAACATATAGGATTACAGAATGTTAAAACTTTAGGAATATCGGTAGTCTGCGTATATTAGAGGTTTGATCGCTTTCTAAAGGGGCGAAGCTCATCGAAGATAGAAGGACGGTGGATGGCCTGTTACCGTGCTCGCTTCTGTACGATGTCGGTTAGGGTGAGAGGGTTTAATGAGGTGGGAATCGTTTCAATTTATCAAGGTTTGGCTACAGTCAGTACTGGCGCCAGGTGCGCAGGGAAGGCTTTACCAGGCACTTTCAAAGGAATAAAATTTGACTAGCCTGGACTTGCTAATTAGCTGGATAGTTATTGTTGTAACCTAATTTCAGTTGTGCTTATTCTTTACTATATTCTAAGGTGAGTTGAACTCTTGTGTTTCTTGAAATAGGCTTCTTTTATTTAATTTTTTGTATAGATGTAGTCCATTGTAGTTGTTATTACGCTACGCTTCTGAGGTCATAGTTGCTCTTTTCTTGTTATCTATTGTATTCAGTTTTTCTGATGGGGTGAGAGTGAGTCTAATGAGCGAAAGGAGAGAAGAATGAGAAGAATATGTCCTGTTTTTAAGGGTGATGGGAATAATCTGAATGAGTATGAGATGTGGAAGAAAAGAGTGGATTGGTGGTATAAGTTGGAGGGAAAGGAGTATGAATGTCCAAGAGGTGAGATTTTGTTGAGTTTGGGTGAGAAAGCTTTTGAAGGTGTTTTGTAATATAGTGTTGGATGGTTTAGGAAAGGATGAAGGTGTAAAAAAGATCCTTGGTGAACTGAATAAAAGATATGGAAAGGAACAACAGAGAAACAGATATGATAGAATACTGGATTTTTTTTTATATCAAGAGAGGAGAAAATGAGAGGATGAGGGAATATGTGAATAGGTTGTGATTGAAAATAAATGTAAAATTGTGGGAAAGATTGATTTGGTTGATGACATGAAGTGTGTGCATCTTTTGGTAGGTGCAAATGTGGACAATAATCAGAGACAAATGGTGTTGGCGTATTGTGAAAAGGGTGCATGGTACTTTAAAAACATTTAAGAATGCTTTACTAAATGTATGTGAAGGTTTGGGCAGGAGTAATGTTGAGAGAAGAAGCAGATGGTGTACAAATGAAAGACAAGAAGAGACAGGTGAAAAAGAACAATACTTTGGTGAAAGAAGAATGAATAAAAAGAGTTATGGGAAAATGATGAAGTGCGTTGTATGTAGGTCACTGTATCACTTTGTGCTGAATGCCCTATGAGGAGTCAGTTAAGGAGGAAGAACGAGAGAGAAGGAAATGTGAAAAGTAGTAAACGAGTTGTGAGAAGAGTAGAAGAAGCCAGAGGTTATGACAAAGAAGAGGGAGCAAAAGGTTATGGAAGAGAAAGGTGGATGACTGATGATACAAGAGTGGGAAATAGGATATATTTTAGTGAAAGTGTGAGTGCAAAGGAAGAGAAAGACGAATATGAGGAAATATGAGCGATTGTTGATACTGGGTGTTCGAAAAATGTGATAGGAGATAAGTGACTAGGTAGAGTGATAGGAAGCATGAGTAAGAGTGAAAGAAAAAGGATAACAGAGTCTATGGAATGGATAAATGTGAATTATATTTTTGGGATACTACTTATCAAAGTGTAAAAAGATTGAATATACCTTGTTGAGGGAGATGTTTTTTGTTAAGAACGGAGGTTGGAAATGGAGATATACCTTGGTCACTAGGGTATGAATCTTTAAGAAATCTGGATATTAGTACCATATAAATCTAAAGAAAAACGAGGTAAATATAGGTGAATTGGATAATATAACCGTCAACTGCACGATAAGTGAGAAAGGTCATTTACAAATAGGTTGAAGAGATGGTGTAAGCAAAAATATTTGGTGGGTAAGAGATACAAAAGGAAAGTGATAGAAGGCAAATAATTCATATGTTACACCTGAAGTTTGGTCATCGTAGCAAAGGAAGGCAATGGGAATTGTTTAGTGACGCTTTTGGTGATGAGATTGAAAAGTAAGAATGTAAGAATATAAAAGGTTGTATAGAAGAAGTTAGTGATGAAGGTAATGTTTGTGTGAAATATCAGAAGACTATTAGTAGACTTGTGGTGGATTTTCCGCTGGCAAAAGGGTTTAAAGAAACGGTTACAATGGATCTTGGGGAAATAGAGGGTCAAAGGTTTATAGTCATAGTTGATTTGGGTACTCTGCATTGTAAAGCTGTTGGGTGAGAAATAAGGAACCTAGAGAAATTGTAGGAAATGGATCAGTATATTTGGGGTACCTGAAAGATTTTCGAGTGACAATGGTTTGGGGTTCCAGAATGAAAAAATGAAAAGTTTGTGTGAAAGGTTCAGTACAAGTTAATGGGCAACTCCGGTTGAAAGCCCTTGGAGTAATGGTCAAGACCTGTGAAAAAATGGTAGGGTTGTTGAAAGATCCTATGAGGAAAAATGAAAGATGAGGGTGCTAGTAAGAGTGAGAGTTTGCTTTGGTCAGTGCCAGCGAAGAATAGTTTATTGAATAAGTGGCTATTCTCCTAATCAGTTGGGTTTTGGGAAGAATGGTAGGCTACCTAATTTTACTACTGAGGAAGATGTTAGTATGGGGGTTTTGGGAATTGAAGGGGAGATTTTGATGAAAAGATTTGGAGGGTATAGTTCAAGTAGATTAATACACATTCAGCAGGAAGTGGATGAAAGGATAAAGAGAGCAATGATGGGTCAAATATGGAAACAAAGTGGAATTAGCAAAAATTGGGAAAAATGTGTATTATAATAGGGAAATAAACAGAGTGGAGGGGACCAGCAAAGGTTATAGGTAAGGATGGGAAGACAGTCATGATCAATCATGGAGGTACTTTAAGGGAGGCGTTCAGGGTTCACCATACTAGTTTGGCAGGTGTCCCATCTAGTAACATTGAAAATGAGGGAGATGATGATGATGATGATGATGATGATGATGATGATGATGGGGAAATTAAGATGAGTAATATGAATAATGATGTGAGAGATAAAGAAAATATAAGTGAGACAAAGTGAGGATGAATTTGTTGAATTTGAAGTAATGGAAACAACCCCATCACCTCAGGTGGAACATCCTGAGATTCCTGGTGAAACTCCTGAAAAGGTTAAGATAGGGAAAAGGTAAAGGTGTGTTAACAAAGAAAGTAATGAATGCATGGATGTTACAGTACATAGTAGGGCGGGTAAAGCAAATAGTAAAAAGTGGAACAATTGTTGTAACATACAGAAGGTAAGTAGCACTGAGTAAAGCTGGATTGATTTTTGGGATTGTGAAAATATTGTATGCATTGAGGATCGAGAAGAAGTATGGTTGGGTAATTGGGATGATGAAAGGATATTAAAAGCGAAACTGAAAGAAACTGATAATTGGGAAAGCGAAACTGAAAGAAACTGATAATTGGGAAAGGAATGTTTGTTTTTAAAAGAGTGAAGGATAAGGGTCAAAAAAAAATCTGAGATGGGTGGTTATGGAAAAAATGAAAGAAGGTAAAGAAGTGTTGAAAGTGATTAATTTTTGGATTTCAGATTTGGTTAGCAATAATAGTTTAACTTAGATTTATTTCATGAGTGGTTGGATTTAGACTTAGATTGTTTTGAGATTGATAATTTGAGTTTCGATTTATTTCCTAGTTGTTAGTTTTCAACTTGGACTTATTTTTAGATTTTGGTTTTCGGACTTGGAATTATTTTGTCTGTTGATTATTAGGAGTGAACTTGATTATAGTAATTTATTATTGTCATACTTGAACCTTTTCAGTTGTGGTTCGTGATTCAGATTTGATTGTACAGTTGGCTCTTGACTGTTACAAATTACTTTACAGTTAATAAGTTCGATTTACATATGGTTCAAGAGTATTATATCTGGTAGTATCACGAGGATTGTGTTTTAATCTACAGAAATTTATTTAAGTGTTCGCCTGATCTAGTATACATTAGAGTTATGTTATTCGATGTTATTACTGTATGTGATAATCTAGTTAGTGTTTCTTTAGTGATTAATTCTTATAAATTTAAGTAATATATTTCAATCGTAAATATTTTATTTTTCTATATTCGTATGATTTATTAATTTAAGTCTTTTTAAGAAATATTAAATATTATATATATTCTCTTTAAATCATTTATTCCATATTTAATAATTGCGATCATGTTATCCATCATTATTTATTTTATTTATTTGACTAACTTTAGGCAGTATGATGAGGACATTCAAATTAAAGTCCTATTTTTCTTATTACCCTCGAGTAAATTTTGATAATCATTAATAAGAGGGTTTAATTACACATAGTAGATAACTTTAATTATTATAATATATATATATATATATATAATATATATATATTAATAACTATTATATATATCATATATATATTAAATATATATTTATATATGATTAAATTAATATATATATATATATATATGTTTAATTATTAATATATATATATAATAATATTATATATAATATATAGTATATATATATTAGTATATATTACTAATATTATAAGTATAATAATATATATATTAAATCAGTTGTTGACATTTGGAAACTTGCCGGTTGACGCCATTTTAAGTTCACAGGTCTGATCCATGATTTACTTATAATATTTATAATAGTTTAACGTCTCATTGTTTTCTCACGCTCTTTACAATTATTATTCTTAAGTAGACTTTATTAGTATAATTTTCGCATATAATATATTGTTTTATTGTGTATGATTAGTTCTGTAATAATCTGTGCATAAGAGACATCATGTTAAATATTGATATGGATGTTAAAGTGAATTAACGGCCTTCACTCACGTGGTAATATAGTCCTCAGTCGCAAACAATTATGTTTTATAAACATGATCGTAATTCCCGTCGGAGAAGGCAAGTTAATCTTTACACGTTTACTATCTTTAGTAGTGCTATTTTTAACATCTTAATAAATATCTAAATATTTTGTCAGACATTATTATGCAATCATAAATTTCAACAGATATCCTCCAAATAATACCTCAAGCACGAATTCGAGTGGATAGGGGACATGGGCTAGACACCTCTGGGTCACTGTCGCTTGAAACGCGAGTAGCTTTTTGTGTTGGCTTTATAACTAAGGTTGCGTTTAGAAATCGCAATGTTTTTATTACGCCTGTTAGGATATGCTCGTTAGCTCTGAATATATATACTCGGTAGGTTAAAGTTATGTACCCATCTAAGTCGGCTTAAATTGACGGTGTAATCAAATCCCGGAGGAAGGCAGTATTATTCTTTCACCTATTACCTATTTTTAATGATTCTTTATCTTTTAATATAATAATTTATAATAGTAATAATAATTATGTAGTAGTATAATAAATATATATATAATATATATATAAATAGATATATATTAATATATATATATATTATAGTAGTATTATATATATATACTGATATATATAAATCACAACACTCACCTACTCGCAAAACACACTAATAGTATACTATACCATTTAGTGAGGTATTACCTATAATAGATATTTTTAATACCCCAAAACACATAAAATTATTTATAATGATAGCAATTAGATAAAAATAAATTCAATTCCAATGCCAATTATCCAATACTACTATTTTGGGATCATTTCTCTCACCATAACAGGATATCTGGAAAAAGATATGAGCTTATTATAATAAATGTTTATTTATATGGTCGCACGTGATATGGGAATGATCTAATTATTTAATTATAAGAAAAGTTAATGTGAATAGGTGAGAGGAACAAAACAGTGTCACTGTACTCATATTAGGACGGTGGAGGAAATATGAATAAAACTGATAAACCCTTGGTTTATGAGAAGTTACCTTTGTCTTCAAATCCAGAACCCCTTCTTTTTTACATGTCATCCTTGAATCACGCATAATCAACTCTTCGAGACTCATAAAATCTTTTCTTCATAGAAATTGTACAATCTTCTGGTTTCACTATCTCACACTTGGAGTATGTATCCACATATTTGGGCTGGTTCAACACATACTGCTCTCCTTGATAAAATGTACTGTTGTCTAGGGCTTGTCGGTTTGTTAACTCTCCTACTCTCACTAACTCTCTCTTACTCTCACTAACTCTCTCTCTCCTACTCTCACTAGCTCTCTCCTTCTCTCTAATCTCTTCAACTCTCACTAACTCTCTTACTCTCACTAACTCTCTCCTACTCTTACTAATTCTCTCCTTCTCTCACTAACTCTCTCCTACTCCACTAACTCTCACCTACTCACTAAATCTCTCGCTCACTCACTAACTAATCTCCTACTCTCACTAACTCTCTCCTACTCTCACTAACTCTCTCCAACCTTTCTAGCCGTCGAACTATTGCATCACTTTCATTATAATATTATTACAATGGACGTTGGTCTCTTGAATTTTCCAGTCATTAATTACCTCCTTTTTTGACGAGAGTTTGTGTGACTCGTTCTTCAGACAGGACCTTCCATTCTTCGTCTAAATTCTCTGACCCATACTTAACTGCTATGCTCAATCTTACATGTACTCTACTTGGTAAGTCTGGAATACAACACTTCCTTTATCAATTTTTCCAACTCCTTTGATTTGTACAATTTCAAGGGCCATGTATTGGAGCGTGTCGGCCTTTAATTTAGCTCTGGTGTCCAAGTTTCCCAAAACTCCTGTGGAAGTTGGTAAGCCTCTAGCCTTTGCCCGCTCGAGTTAATATATATATATATACCTATAGTATATTAATATATATATATATATATATATATATATATATTTAAATATATATATATAAGATACATATATATATATATAAGTATATAGTATATATATAATATATATGCGGGGAAAATCCTTCCATACTTTTAACACAGTTATTTTTAAATCACCAATTTATTTTTAAATCAGCAATTTCAAATTATGAAAAATATATACGATACATGTGTGCTGTTAATTTGTAATATATAAAAAGTTTGGGAAAAATAAACTATGAAGAATTTCTCCCTTTCAAATATAACTTTGGAACTAATCCTTAAAAATATTTATTTACTTTAACATCTTAATAGCAATTTTCTAACTCCGATAAAAATAATTAGTAGTTATTAGTGTTTAATTATTTTTAACTTATTTTGATGTTATAAATTTGTTTTTGTTACTAATGTTTTATCTCCATTTATTTACTATCATATAAATGTTTTATCTCCATTTATTTACTATTATATAAATATATAATTAGGATGTGTTAGTTACATGTCTTTATTAAAACACTTTTTTTTATTGCTTTTTTACTAGAAAAAACATAAACCATAAAACCATGTTGGTTTAAGCCAAATGGTTTTAAACCAAACATCCCTGTTTATATATATATATATATATATAGTATATATATATATATATATATATATATATATATATATATATATATTATAGTTATTTGTTTATGATTATACTATATATATAGTATATATAATATTATATATATATTATATATATATATATGATATATATATATAATATATATATATATATATATATATATAGGGTGGGGATTTTAAAACATTTGGTTTAAACCATTGGTTTAAACCATGGCGTTTAAACCACATAAAAAACCAATGGTTTTAACAGACCATCACAAAAAAACCAGTGCATAAATATTTAACAAAATGTATTTTTTTAATGGTTTTCTTTATCATGCTTGATATGAGTTTTCTCAATTTTTTATCGAGAGTAACTGAAAGGCTAAATTTTTTTTTTTGCTGATTTTAATTCTTTGTGAATGATTATATATTATATAAATACTATATATATATAT
>JABUQX010021012.1:37500-40251 GCA_015478945.1 Trachelipus rathkii | reverse complement strand
AAGGGGGGTCCTGACTGAAAAAAAGCACAGAGTGCAAAACAGAGGTCGAAGGAGGAATGAAGAAGGATAAAGAGGGAAAGAATGAAGAAGGAGTTTGACTCAGAGGAGTAGGAGTTGACAGCTGCACCGGTGTCTGGCTCCAGTGCGGTTGCCGAATTATTAAATATTGTGTAATGATACAATTTTGGTATCCTTATATGGGTTTCGAGTCTGTAAGATTTCGAAAATGAATGGTTTCAGAACATCAAGAAAAAATAAATAAATCAATAAATAAATAAATTAAATAAATAATAATAATTTCTTATTCTTTTTATGTTTATAACTTTACAAAATTTACGTTTTTACACACCCTAAAAGCAGTAAATCAGTAACTCAAACTACTCACTCAGCCCTTTGTGATCTATTGATGCTAATTGATCTATTGAATCTATTGATTATTGATTCATGTTATATTTTTTACTAAAATTGTCGTGTTTTACTACCGCTAAATGCAGTAAATCAGTAAATCAAACCACTATCCAACCACCCTCATGTCTAGTTCGTGATCTATTGATCTATTGATCTATTGATTATTGATTCAATCATATTTTTTTGTAAAATTGTCACGTTTTTACATACGCTAATCAGTAAATCAATACCACCATCCGCGCACTCTCCTGTCCAGTTTGATGTTATTGATCTATTGATATATTAAGTTGCTATTTGATTCAAGTTCATAATTTTTTTAGTAAATTATTGTAAAGTTTTACATACTAGAAGCAGTAATCTGTAAATCATTAAATGAAACCACCATCCCGCCACCCTTTCTCTTGATCTATTAATCTATTGATCTATTGTTTCAGGTCCACATTTTCGAGTACCATTTTGGATAAACATAACATAAAATCAAATTATTTTTCACACTAATCAACGATATATGCTAACGTAACAAAGTTTTTCAACATTAAGAATAGCTTACTTAGCATCATTGAACTTGAATATAATAACAACGAAACCTGACACTGCTTAAAACATGAATAACACTGGTTAAAGTTAACAAAGTTCCACACTTAACAACAGTAAAATCTACTAACATAGATACAAAGGTACCTTAATTACACTTTGTCAAGCATATCTCTAACATAACAATGCTAATTTATATTAACATGGTAATATTTAACTAAAATTTATTACAACAACATTGGTTAATTATCATACAGAGTAGCGAAAGTATGCTAATAAAGTTTTCCACATTAATAAAGCCAACATAGCATTACAGAGATAAGATAATATAATATACAACGACAACCTCACACATCTTAAGCAAGAATAAACTGTAACATTAACAAAGGTCCAAACTTATCAACAAGTAAAAGTAACTAAACAAGAACATATACAAACATAAAATCATTCAACTACTTTATCAAACATATCACACAATGACAATGTTAATTTTTTACATTAACATAGTCAATATTTTCCAAAAATTTATATAAGCCTTACCTAACCAATCTAATTACCTAAGCGGGTAAAGACAACAACGTAAGTTTTTACCCCTGTAAAGCAAAACTAATGAAATAACATACTTACACACAACAAACCAGACGATGAAACAGCTTATCATTAACAACTTAGCTCAATAAAGCGAACATACGAGGGAGTAAAACAAGTTTTTCATTTTTATAACATATATTTTCATTGAAAAAGCGTTATAATAATTACATGAAAACATAATAAATAATAAAACATAAGTTTTATTTTAAATATATTAATCATTCTAATCAGAGAACATAGGATTTAACATAACTTGGGTAAGTTTCTATATATCTCTCTAAAATTCAAAAACCTTTGATAGAACGTAGTCTAATATGCCTTCAGCAACATTACATTTTTCGGCGTGTGTCGAATTCAGCAGCACTCATCTTCTTTCATACAGAGAGAAGTAAACTCATCAAAGCTGATAGTTATTAACACTCCTGTATACTGCACTTATACGGGAAACCACATGTTCGATGTAAATATTATAGATTACACCATGTGCTATTTGAATTAAGTCCTAAGTATGTCAACATTGTTAAGGTGCGATGTTAATTCGTTTATTATTTTATAGCAATTCTGTAAAATTTTCAGATGTTCGAACTGTGAAGCCTATACACGTACGCATGGGAAGGTCACACAATCGATGGGTTTCCATTAGTTGTTGCGTACATCATGGGTTTTAATATCGTCACACCACGATAAATAAGCGTCCTATTCTATTAGAACACTTACCTGTCTTTTCCAGTTAGATATTTCCAAGTACGCGTCGATCCATCGATAACACACACTTCTCTGCCTCTACGCCATGCTGCTGCGATGTCGATAATTTTGATGAATCCATCAACAAATAAGGGTCTATTATTTGATCCTCTGGCTGGAATACAGGCAATGTAGCGATCGCATTCGGTTTACGATATATAAATGACAGCATCGTTTGGAAAAATTGAAACTCTGTGAAGATATCAACAACACAGCGTCAGAGATGCGGGGAGCAATGTCATCGTCTCAGCATACATGCGAAAATATCCTACTGATGAAAATAGTGTAAAACAAACCTTAAATGTAATGAGATTCTTACTTTCAACCAATGCAGAAGAAAGTAAACAAGAATACGACGAACGAAGCGAGCCATATCAGTTCAAAAGGGTATATATTCTCGTTAGACAAATCAACAACAAAACATAACAATAAAATAAACAGGTTTCACTATGGAATATGTTATACAAAGGAGAC